>JAYMSL010001926.1:0-15552 GCA_036897195.1 Plantago coronopus
ATTCCTTGGCTCTCTGAACCTGAGCCTGTGTATTCATGTTGATTGCAGAAACTTCCTTCTGGTTTTTAGTTATGTGCTGTGTTCCGCTTAGTTTTACGAGATGAATTGAGATGTGTGTGGGGAGGGCGGGAGTTAATCACCCATTACTCGTGTGTTGTGGAATTACCATAGAGAAGTGTCCTCCTAGTTGAATTAAGGAGCATAATGGCCTATGCCAACCAAGCAGGTTCTGTGCAATTTAGATGAATAATTGGTTATGTGGGTCAGAAAAATGTTTGGTCTAGGTAATAATCATAGAAATGATAAGTCTTAATATTCAGCACTGTACAAGTGGATGACTGTCTTTATCATAGTACCCACAAATAGCAGTACTCAACATCAGTGATGGGAGAATTCCAAGAGCCATCAATCTTTTTTGCAGGTGATGTACCTTATACTTTTACACAGTACTTAGTGGAATAAAAAGGATTTCCGAAAACAGGCCCCATGCTCTTGCTAGTTTGAAAACGAAAAAAGACCTCGGTTGATTATGGTGAGCTTTAAGTAACCTCATTTTAAGGTTCTTTACAGCATTGCATTGTCTTTTTTTGTTTTTGACTTTTGATGGTTTATATATGTGATTCAGGACTTGATGCTGCTGTCCTGCTGATATTGCCGAACTTGGAATGAATTGACAGTGTTTTTCTCACCAGGTTCGTTACTAAATTCAGTACCGTCTAGCTCAAGTTTGATAGACGTGTACAAACTAATCAAAATCTTTGCTCGCTAACTACATCTATAATTGCGGCATCTTTTTTCTTTCTTGTACTAAGTGGTTAGGAGAATGGATTATTGGTAGGACCATGATGTTCAGTGGACTTGCCCCACAGCACAAAGAGCATGACACCAAGATACGTTGTTTCATCTAAAAAGCTCTTTCCAGACCTATAGTGACTTCTTTATTAGCAGACTTGCATTATTGTATCATTGTACTTTATAGTTAGCTTGATTAGATTCACTTTATTTGATAGTGTTTTGTTTTGTACGATTTACTGGATGGGATTTAGTCATTTAGGAAAAGAGTAGGTACATGTGCCAAATCATGTTTCTTGATAAGGTGATTTCAGTGAATAATGCGAGTAAATTTCGAACTTTCCACCCAGAAATTAAGCCAATAAGCTAATTAATTAAAGCTAGTCACAAGCGGATAAACTTATTAAGTTATACTATTAGTTATTCATGTAATGACTTCTTTATGTGAAAAGTTGCATTATACTGTTAAGGCACTTTATAGTCTTGCAAATATCTTTAAAATCAGTTGCCTAACCCATTTCTCTAGCCAAGTTCTTGATTTTGTACTCTTTAAAGCCTACAGCTTTGAGTAAACTTGATGAGTACTCTTCAGTCTCCAGCCCCTCCTCACCAATATCCTCAAGTGATTCAGCTTAAGCTCTACCAAGCTTTTATATTTTCAATTCCTGTCTTCTTGTCGATCATTCTCTTTATGTTGTTCTACCTATTCTACCTCAAGAGAATATCTTCAAGGGAGTCTTCTACCAGCCCGATTCTTCCGAGGACTACTAATGATGTTAGCAGTTCAATGGTGAGACCGAGTTCTCTTCTGAATTCCGTGTAATTTATTGTTTACTGAGAATCAAATGTGATTCTGTTCTTTTCTGCAGAATTTTGATCAGGATTTGAAAAACGAGCTGAAGACCAAGTTGTGTACAATCTCATTTGATGAGTGTCTGGAAGCAAGGGATTCAATGTAAGTTTAGTTTCCCTTTTATAAGTACTTAAGATAATGCATAGGTCCTTTTGCATGCATACAATAATAGAGCTGGAATTTGTCAGGGTTGATTTGTTCTGGGGTGAGAGAAAGCATGTAAAAGTGACTCAGTTTAAGAATTTGTAGTGTGTGCAAGAAGAATAGAAAAATGTCTAATTTTAGATGAGAAACTAGAAGCTGGTTTGACACCAACCTTTTATTTTCAGCTTCAAAGAGCTAGGAAAAGAGCACTTTATTAAACACCAAACTCACTGTGTTTGTTAAGAACAAGTTAGAGCAGTTTTATTCTTGGTGCATCTTGGCCGGCAGAGAGAATTTTCAAGAAAGTGTTTTGCTTGAGTCGACTTAGAGACATATTGATTAGTTGAATACATTCAAGTGATCAAGTCCATGTTTTGCTCGAGTTTCAAACGAATATTTGCAAGTACTTTTAGACAAGCAGATATAAAAGCATGCCAAGAGCTCCTGTTAGCACTACAATTTTTACCCCAACTCTGGTCCATACATAACACCCCCTCACTTTCACCAGATGTAACTCTAGGGTACAAGGTGCAAAAAGTCTCCTTTTACGAAATCACATGAGAAAAGTTCGCGAGTCAGGTTACATAGTTCCCTCATCTCATTGGGAGACCTGAGTGTGATTTGCTGCTTTACCTTCCCTAGAAAATACCCAGATTCTTTAGGCATTGGGAAATTTTGTTTTGTCTGGTCACTAGAATATTTAATGTTGTCCACTCTTTACAGTTATACCTTCTTCTATGGTAAAGCAGAATAAAGACAAAGTAGGTTTCATTGTGGTGGGAAAGCATACACAGGGAGTCTTATAGGTTGATCAGTTTGCACCTTTTTGTTGTAATTAGATGAAATGAAAGTGCCTTGCCCTTTCCTATCTAACTTTTTCATTTTGCTGGTAACTGTTTCGGTTGAGTCTTCTGTAACTGTTTCGGTTGAGTCTTCTGTAACTGTTTGAAAATGGAACAGGTGTTGTGTCTGTTTGGGAGATTTCGAGTTGAAAGAGGAGCTGCTGCAAGTTACATCATGCAAACACATGTTCCACGCAGACTGCATTCGTCACTGGCTGCGCAAGAATTCAACTTGCCCACTTTGTAGAGCTGTTGTTGTAGTGACTGTATCGACTCCAAGTTCCGCCACACCTGATGTTCAGTTGTAGTGATCGATTGCTTTACTTGTATGAGTTTTAGGAAGTTAGGAGAAAGCGTAAATAGTATTACAGTAGAAGCGAAAATGCCAAATCATGTTTGTTTTGAGTCAATCTACCTCGGATCGATGATCAAACATATTACGAACAGAATTTGTGCTTCAAGCCTTCAATTACAGGAGAGATATGTGCAAGAAGCTTGATTTGCGCTAATAGATAATATTATAATTTTTATAATTGCTTTTTTCTAATAAAGTCGCACTAGCATTACACAATCAATTGGAAGAACCAAAAAAATGTACTAGCTGGACAAATATGCTACACAGGCTTTTGGCATAATCATGCACTTCTAGACTATTATAAAAAGAAATAATAAAATTTTAGTTAAAGTATACAAAATACTGTCTTATTTTAACTTGTGAAAACAAAGGAAGAATCTTGTGAAATGGTCCTTCATCTTGAATCGAGGGATTGACAAGTCATTAATAATAATATATTATTATTATAGGTATTATAACTCCAATCTAAATTATAAACGTATAATTCGAACCCCGACCTATGTTATCGGAACTTCATTATCACTCAATCACTTTTATAACTCTCATATTATTATTAAAGCATATTATACGGTATATCATAAATTTACTCTAATAATATTATTACAAGAGTGGTTGTCACTCTTTCAAACATAATGGTGAAAACTTTGTAACAATATGTATGAATAACGGCAGGGTTTCAAACATTAAAAAAAACTGGAGAGGGACATAGTTACGTTACCAAAACTTTGTAACAATATGTATGAATAATGGTGAAAACTTTGTAACAATATGTATGAATAACGGCGGGGTTTCGCGAATTAGAAGGGGAATTATGTGTGTATTTGTAAATTGGGGGTGAATTAGTGACATAATTCAGTAGTTCGTTAGTTCTCCAGAAATTTTTTTGTTGTTGGTACCAAAATTAGATTTTTTTGAAAGTTACGGTACCAAAATCGGGAATGAGAAACATACGGTACCAAAACTGGAGAGAGATATAGTTACGGTACCAAAACTGGAATTTTTCCGCAAAAGAACAAGAGTGACCTTCGCAACAATATATGATGATAACGATTTAACGAGTGCATATCGCCCTGTTCAGTTCATCTAATTTCAGGGTGTGTTTATTTCACTTAGGTCAGGTCAGGTAAGTTCAGTTCAGGTGTGTAGTACGAACAAATTTATACTTGAATTCAGTTCAAAAATTTTCAGAGTTAATTGAACAGTGCCAACGTCATCTAAAATAAAAAAAGTAAATAAATAAATAAAAGTTTTAGGACATTTGAATAAATGAACAGACCAGGGTTGCTTTTGCAATTAACCCAACGTTCTTAACTAATCCAAACCAGCTAAAAAAAATGATGAAATCGGAGCGATTAAACGATCAATCGGAGATGACGGCAAGCAATTCTCCGGCGAACGGCGGCGGAAGCACGCATGCGTACGGTGAAGCATGGTACTGGGACAATCGGTATTCAGTCGATCCCTCAACATTTGACTGGTACCAAAAGTACCCTTCTCTCGCCCCTCTCCTCCGTATGTACATTCCTCATCGTAGCAGCCCGATCCTCGTCGTCGGAAGTGGCAATTCCGGTATTTCATTCAATGCCTTTCTTCCATTAGTAGCTTTCTTTTGTTCCTTGTATATTGATCATGAGTTTTATTTGGTCCTTCTGAGTTGTGAGTGTGAATCAATTGATCAGTTTATGTAGCATTTTATTTAATTGATTTGAATTCCAAGTATTGGTCTCATAAATCGTAATCTAGTACTAGTATATACGTTCTGGTAATTATTGCTGTGTTAATAATAGAACTAACTCTATTTAAACCAATATGAGCACGCAGATGTAATACTTGTAACAAGTGCTTTACAAGTTCGCAGTTTTACCTGATTAATTTGAATTCTAGTATTGGATCTTGTAAATTGTAATCTTGTATATGTGTTCTGGTTGTGTATTTCTTGTAATTATTGATGTGTTCGTTATAGAACTAACTCTACTTAAGCTCAGATGAGCTCGGATGTAATACTTGTAGCAAGTGCATTATGTGTTTGTATTGTACAACACAGGCACAAGTTACAACCACTCAACCATGTCCTTTAGTGTAGACTAAATTGCAGATACAGTAACATTTTTGTTGCATTTACTTATGTCTTATGTATATTTATTGCCTTTTGAGCTATTTAGACACAAGAGCCGTCGAAACGAAAGGCAGTAAAGTGGCAAGGTATTAGAACAAGTTACATGGATTCTTGTTAGTATTTGTATATAGTGATGGGATAGTTAAGATAGGGTTACTAATTACTATTCTTTGGGCATATTCATTTGATTATGTGATGAATATTTTGGTCTATGTTGCTCTGGCAGCTCATTTAGTTGTGGTTATGGAAAGATTCTTAATTGAGATTGTTGAGCTGCTAAACCTGAATATTTCTTACTTGGAAAGAGTACTCTGTAGACTGTAGTAACAATTTTTTTACTAAAGAATGGTCGATCCTTTGTATTTATGCTTTTTACTAATTCGGATGCAGTTTCTTGTAATCAAAGTTAAGAACAGGTGAGATAAGATCTCATTATCTCTGAAAATAGGAAGAGTAACAGTTACCTTGCATTTGATCCGGATTAGTAATTTCTGATAGATTTAGTAACACCAAAAGTTGAATGAAAGATGTTGAAAATTCGCTCTAATTCGATTCAATTCTGTCCTGTTATTAATTTAGGACCATCTGCACTGTGCCTCGAATCTAATATGAAATGTTTTCCCTTTTTTTTTCCCATGATCTGATCATACTTGTGTCTTTCTGCAGCCTTCAGTGAAGGCATGGTTAATGATGAATATGATGAAGTTGTCAATGTAGATATTTCCTCAGTTGTGATTGAAGCCATGCAGAAGAAGTATTCCAATTATCCCCAGCTGAAATGTATCTTTCTACTTTATCCTTAGAGTCTACTACATTTGGTCTCTCTTAAATAAACTACTCCCTCCGTCCAGTCAATGGTTTCCCACTTTACTTTTCGTAGTCCGATACAAAGCTTCCCATTTGTTGGACATGTGGTCCCCAATCTTTATCCACTCATTTAATTACAACACACCAAAAAGTACTACAACTACTCCACTTACAATATAATACTTGTTTTCCTTTTGTTGACCAAAAACACAATGAGAAGCTTCTCCTTGGACGGAGGGAGTACATCAAAATCCAGAGTTTAATGATAGAATGATTTTGTATTTGTTGAATAATTCAAATTAAGACAAACTATATGCTCTGCTCAAACTATTACAATTTTCATGTTGTTAATGCTTGCGTTATGAGTTATGAGTCATATAGTTGAATCAATATATTGTTAATGTTTAAGCAGATATGACAATGGATGTTCGGGATATGAGTGCTTTTGATTCAAATACCTTTGATGCTGTTATTGATAAAGGTACTGTTTCTTGCTTCTTTGTTATACTATTACAGCACTCACGTTAATTGCTGATGGTTGTTTATATTCTTCTAGGGACACTGGACTCTCTTTTGGTGAGCAGCACTCAGCAATCTATGTTTCTTGATGCTTCTAATAGTGCTGTTTGTTACTTGTTAGCATTATATTGATTTTATATTCTCCCTCCCACTCTCTGTAGTGTGGACCTGATGCACGAGAAAATGCTACTAAGATGCTTGGGGAAGTCTCAAGGTATTTTGAAGCAGCGTAACATTTTGCAGTTTCCACACTACCCTTACTTGATGTTGTTTTATTCTATCTTTTACTCTATCCATAAATTGAAGCAGTTGATGACAAACTATAGGGTTCTTAAGGATCAAGGAGTATACATTCTGGTATGTTTATCATTTGCATCTTGAGGGAGCAACTTCCCTTTTTCTTCTTCTATCATTTACTTCTTATCTACTGCCTACCTAATAATGATCTGTGTTGCAGATTACTTATGGATCTCCAACTTATCGTCTACCCTTACTGAAAGGGTTACACTCGTGGACAATTAAGCTTCATATTATAGGTTTGTCAAACTTTATTTAACATGCACTGTCTGTTGTGGTTGAAGTAGTGCCCTTTGCTTGGTGGTTTTTTGCTTTAAGACCAAACAGCTCAAGTCTGACATAAGGCACATTTTGTAAACAAAATTGCTAAAATATGGACATTATTGTTTACGGATGTTTAATGCCAGAGGATTTCTTACTCCACAATCCACATTGATGTTAATTGGAATTCTTTGCTGAATTTTTATAACCACATAGTATGTGGCAGCATTAGGAGAACCCAAGGTTATAAAATTATTAATCTTATCATCAATATGCTGGGAAATTCCTTATCTAAGTTTGTAAGTGGTCACACCCTTAGTGATGGCTTTAAGACTGCCTTTATGAGTTTTCTAATATGCTTCATATGACACGAACTGAACAATTGGGAATACAAATGGAATGGAACTGTATTATTTTGCTTGTTAAATTAAATTATCTTTGCATTCACTTTTATTATCCTATGCACAGCTGCTTAATGGAAATATGAATTCTAAATCCTTATCTGCCACCATGGTTTGAACTTGTATATATTTTCTAATGACGTGCCTACTAATTGTTTATATGCAGACAAACATCAACCAGGGAAAACTTCAGATCATCTGACCAGAGATCTGACTTCACCTGTTCCACTTGATATGGATGGAGACTCATCTGCATCTGTTACAGGACAGAATACTGATATGCATTACATTTATGTATGCCAAAAGGTCTGTGCTCATGTTAAACGAGTCTTCTTACATTAGCTTCTTATTGCCCTTTATACACTTGCCTCAACACTTAGAAGGATGATATTTAAAACTTTCTGTACATCTCTGTCATTTGGTTAATAATGTTTAATTTGCAGGATACATCTGGAAATGGTGAAACATGAGAATTCGAGCTAGGTATCCGAAGATCATCTGCAACTGCCTGTACAAGAACATACTTTTCTGCCCATTTGATTATCGTTCAACCGATCAGCCTTTCGAGGTTTTGTTGTGTTGCTACTCTATGCTCTGATGTCATCCAATTAAACGGTGAAGCTTGTGGAAATTGACTGAAAGACTTCACAGATTGGGGAGCTGCTAAATTGGTCTTCTATGTGTGTCAATTCGAACCTTACAGAAGAAAATTCTTAGCTTCTTCCCTGTGTTTTCTAATGCTCAATACTGTTGTGCTGTTGTTATTCAGTGTTTTAGAAGTTGCTTCAAGTTGTAAGTGATTCTGTGATTGTAAATTTCATGTGTATAAATCATGCACTTTACAAATTACAAGCACACTAGCACTAGTTGTAGGACTTGTAAATTTTCACCCCTAAAACAACCATCAAACTCATTCCCTAAATATTAAAACCTCCATATATCCTATGTGGTGAACTCAGGACTCTTAAAACATTCCTATTTCCCACATAAGACAAGGAAAAATAACAATATAATAAAAAAAGTAGTTGAAAACCAATTGATTTATGTGGGTCCATACATTTGGGGAGAGTTTAGGAGAGTATAAATATAGGAACAATTTTACAATCTCCCTAGGAATAGGAGTCAAATTGTGTGGGGCCATAAATTATAGGAGACCTGAAGTTGGGTTGTTTTTTTATCGATTTTATGGTTTTGGGAACAAATTTGAGATACGAGCCTATTATAGGACTCCTACAACTAGTGCTCTAAGGTCATGTATCTTCATATAGAGCAGAAGCTGATTTTCTCATACTCCAACTCAGTTTGGACATGAAGATTGTGTTTGGCCCGAGTTTTTAACATAACAGAGTAAAAACGAAGCGGAGACTTGACTTCTTTGCATCGGTTAGATGAGCTCGAACTTGCAGAGACGAGTATTTGTAAAGACTACCAGAATGTTAGTTGGGCAATGGACGAAGCTTTAGAAACAGGACTAGTGGGCGGATTGAGCCAGTAAATCTTGGGGAAGCCTTACAGGCCGGTCCAAATTACCATGAACCGTTTGATCGACAAATTGGTCTACAAAGAATACTCTCTAGCCCTGTGACTTGATTATGACATGAGTTAGAGATGGTCCGAGTGGTTTTTGGCATTTTAGGGGCCGACCTTCGAGCATCGTCCATTTACATGTTCATCCTACATGTATCAGTCATGCATCCGGGAAGGGATTATATTCTGAAGTTTTGAAAGTCTAGTCTCTTTATTATCAACTATAAATATCACATTTGGTGACTCGAACCCCCGACCTATTGATTAGAGGGGAAGCGTCTTACCAACTGAGCTGCGCTTCATTGTCATATATGATAATGAACTTTCACTCCTCATTTACTCTCGTTCAGGAGATTTTGAGCACTTTGCCTAGTCGCCGCTCAATTATGTAAGTAAATCGCTTCTCCTTAACAATCTAACTTATGCGAGTGACACCAATCATATCCACTTGTTTTCACGTCCTTAATCCAAGTACACATTCTCATGTAGTCAGGTCTTACTTAGTATGTTTCTAGGGATACCGAAACGTTCTATTACATTTTTACCTCTTGGTGTGATGTACTTTAAAAATACCTATTCAATAGGTATGCAATGATATTGTATTGTTGAGACTGTGAGGATAAAATGTTGATTGATTTGTTTATGGTAAACAAACCATCGTACCAAATGTATTATGTGTAAGAATACACCCCAAGAATTAGGGGTAGTTTAGATTACTAGCTACCTAATTTGGCTTTTTTGTGTTGTTGCTTTAAGGCACGAGAAGTTCAATTCAACCAACTCCTTTAATTGCTTCTATCATATACTGAGTGGCATTTGGCATCCTAAGAACTCAACTCAATATTGAATATAAAGGCCTGTAGGGGACCCTAAACTTATCTGTTCATCAACTGCCTCTCACATGCTCTTCTTGGTACACATATCATTGTTGGATTCTGAGGGTTTGTTTGATAAAACTGGCATAATTTGATGCTTTCTGATATTTAGGAATTTGGACTTAACAATCTATCTCTATTAATATTTATTTTCAATTAATTTAATTCTATTTTGAGATATTGTAGTTTTTTGTTTTCCTATTGCATTGGTTGGTGAAATAGGTCTATCAAACTAATAATATTGATGAGCCAGCTAGTTGTTTTCTCCCTAGGTGACACTCCCATATGAAATTACATGCAAATGATTTTCAATATCATTGATTCAAATGTTTAATAGTCGCAGATTTGCTTAAAAGTCTAATTTGTTTGGAACCACTAACTTCGGTATATTAATAAATGAGAACATATAACATGAGAGATGGTGGGACTAGACTCTCTAGGTTCGCTCTATGCTTAAGACCGGCCATTTTTTCCGGTGGATGGTCGTCCTCATGGTTCGGTTGTGCCTTTGTGTAATTCTCATACACCTCATTGTACATTTTTTCGTTGATTAATACAATTTTTCGTTTCAAGAAAAGAAAAAAAAAACAATTTGAGAGATGGTGTAACTCGACTTATATATCCCATGTGTTAGATTGGGTCGGCAGTCTGTCTATCCGGTGAGTTGCTTGCCTCATGTGAGGTTGCTAGCTGTTCGTAGGTGAATGGATGGGAAACCTTCGATGGTGCATGGATGAGCAAGTTTGTGAATAGGAGGCAGGCGACGTAGAATATATTGCTAGGGTGTTTTTGTACCCAAGAGATCTAGGAATGAGAGAGATGAGCTAGAGATACGGATTGTTTGATGATCCTTATTGCAATCCCACCTTGCCTATATGTAGGCGTGCTCCCATCCGATAGTCTATCATAACTATCATCCTGATATTAAGGGAGGAAGCATTGGACTCTCGAAAGTGGTTGCAACAACATCACTTTTAGTTGAGTTCCGACGACGTATTAAGCGGGGTGAGACTAGGTGCCAGGTGGGCTGGAAGAGTGAGATAAGTTGATGGAATTAGTCGGCTTACTTTTTTTTTTTGAAATGACAAACTATTATAAAGTACAAACTATCAAGTAAATGTAAATGTATACCTAAACTTGCGTCTCCCAACGCTCGAACCTCAACCCCCCCCTACTTGCAACTTCTCTACTCTACCGCCGGACCACCTTATAACTCCCAATTTGTCGTCTTACTTGACTGGTTAGTCTAGCTAGCTGGATGAGCCAACCAACTAGTTGGTCGACTGACTGGCTTAGACGATTGGACGACTGACCGACTTGGTCGACAAATTGGATAGCAAGCTAGCCTTTCAAGTTGGCTTAGACTCTGTTGAGTGTACTTAATTTAAGTTATTTTCAATTCACTTCAGGTTTGTGTAATTCAAATTTATACTTGAATTCAATTCAGTTCATAGATTTTCAGATGAACTGAACAGAACCTTAATCACGTAGTTGAGCCAACCATGTTGGGTGGAGTTATCCATCAATCTATATGGTTACTCAGATGGCTTCTTGTCCATCTAGGTTAACTAGTTGTTTAGTCTGACTTAGTCCACTAAGTCCAACTGTCGTATGGAGGTGTCGGCTACCACGAGTTACACGAGCCACATGCATGAACCGCTTGATTCAAAAGTCAATTTTGTAAATAATGTGATATGCAAATTTTGGTCATTTCAATTAGTAATTGAATCAACGACCTCTGTATCTTCAAGGAATCAGGGTCGGTCCTGGACCCATGCGGTATGTCCAATTCTAGTATATTTTTTTACTTATAAATATGAAAGACGGTGGTTAGAGCTAGATAGTTAGAGATGAAATACGTCATGAACGATCCCATCAAACTCTCTACTACCATAGGGTAAAACCTCCAAGCCAAAACCCTACTACCAAATTGTAGGTTCGAACTATCAAGCCAAATCCCTACTACCAAATTAAATTGTAGGTCAAACTTCAAACCCTGAACAAATCTTTCGGCCTCGGTAAACCAATTATATCGTTAGAAAACGAAATTAAAAGAGTAATGAAAGTTATATCCCTCAAAATTAATAGATAATACAGTCTAGTACTACCCCCGTCCAAGAAGAAGCTTCCCATTTTGTTTTGATACCCGTTTTCCGATCGCAAATTACTCCAAACTCTTATTGAACAATTTTTTTAAAAAAAATTAGATTAAAATATTACCATAACTATACATTTTTAATATAATTTTTCTATTTCTTTTAACCATCATAATTTAGGAGTAATTTACGACCCAAAAAAAAGTCAACAAAACAAAATGGGAAATATTTAACTTGACGGAGGGATTACATAATAAAAAGTTCGACATTATGGACGAATTAAGAGGACGATCATGAATTCATGATGATACAAAAGAATATACCCGCCCGCGTCGGTAATAGCCCGAATAATTTAAGTTTATTATTATTGAGTATGTAGTTTGGTCCAATCGTTGTTGTTGAATTAAAAAGATGAAATTAGTTAAGTTAATCCCACTTGTTTTGTAATTATCGGTACACTTAAAAGTCGCTACTGTACGTCATTTAACTTCAGTGTAAAAGTTGATTTGCTAATATATATGTCAATATCTACAAATTAATCAATCGCGTTTCTGTTCTGACTCCCGAGCAACCATATATATAATATACTGTGACGGTATATTGTTTAAACATTTTTCTTTGTCCCGAGTAGTCATGCAAGACAACACACACTATATTATTGTTCTCAGATATTAATCCATCTCCCCTCCCCCAAGTCTATATTTGTATTCAAAACCCATTTTCAAGATCGATGAAGCCATCCACCAATAAAATTCTATACTAATGTTTTTAAATAATCAAATGTATCGAGTTAATTAAAATAAAAAAAAGAGTAGTGTAGGTTTCACAACACCTTATTAGATTAATTATATGTAGAATTTATCATATTTAAGGAAAAACTTAAAGTGTATTAGTATTAGAGTTTTTTTTATAGTGTGTATCAGTTTAATTACTCAAAAAGTCATAAAGAATAGTGTAAGGGTAAGTTTGAAAAGGTAGAAAAAGAACTCTTTTTTACAAAAAGTTAATGAGAAAACTACTCCTCACATTAGTGTAATGTAGTGAGTGTGCCAAACATTGATTAAAATTGTGTTATTTATGATACTTTGCTTGTCACCAAATAATAAATTGTTCTTTAAAATGTTCTAATGGTCATGTGTGATTGGGATACTTAGAGGTAAATACCTAATTTTCATTGGATCAAATTCGAGATAAACCCTCCTTCATATGGTGTAAATTTCTTATTACTCGATCAGTCAAGGTGTCGTTCTGACTAACTTCAGTCACTTATTTTAAATCACTAGATTTGCAATCTAAGGAATTAGATTGAATGATCAGCTACTTGTTGCACTAAGTATCGCTATGGATGTCGTTGTTGTCGCTCCATGTCGCTTTAAATTAAATATTATAAAAAATATTATAAATAAAAATAAAATTTCTTATGTAAAATTATATAATTATAATTATTTAAAAAAAAACATATTAAACATGTTGATTAGAATTCCCTAATTATATAGCATTCCTACTTATTTATTAACCTTGCCAGTATAGTTTTATTTAAAAATATTTAATTTTTTATTGAGAAAATTAATTAAATTTTGTATTACCAAATATGCAACAAGTAGCAAGTTAGAGCAACAGAGAGCAACACCATGTGTGATGCATCGACAACCTCACTGAAGTTGGCAACAAACTGACTGAAGTTAGTTAGGGCGACATGACTAACGATAGAAAACCCGAACTCTCCTGTCCTCATTTATATTCAGGTTTAATGACTTTAGATATCTCTTGCTGTAGGTGTTCACAACAGGCACCATGGGAGAACTTAGTCCAGTAAGTCCTTTCTCATTGCACTTTCATCTAGGTTTCCAAAGTCTCCTCCTCGAGACTATCAATAGGACTAAAGTAGTTCTTCAAGAGAATCTTTTCTACTTGCAAACCTGGAATCTTTGTGAGATTGTAGGACAAGGGAGCTCCAATTAGACCACTCATTTGCTTCTTTCTCAATATGTGTCTTTTCCATCACATGATTGAAATTTTCTTTTGCAAACCGTTGGTGAGTTTCAAAAGGAACCTTAGATTACTGCTGATTTCTACGCCTTTTCCAGTACGTTATTCATAGGTGTTTACCTTTTTGGTTTAGTTCTTCATTCTTGAACTATTCCAGCAAATTGGATGCAGTCTTTAATTTTCATATGCACCACCACCTATGTGGCTATGTCCATATCCTGCAACATTTCTTTAATATTATGAGTGTTATGATATCAGGTCATTAAAATTGATGGACGCACGATTGGTGATGGTAAAGTGGGACCTGTGACTCGAAGGTTACAAGATGCCTACAAGAAACTGACTGCAGAGACAGGGGTGGCTATACCCACTTATCAACAGCCTTGATATATTTGTTGAACTATCTTCAACTAGTTTGAATTTATGGGTTTGCTGGATATGTTGATGAGCATGCCATTACCGTTCATGCAAATCTGTCATGGATATAAGACATATATACGTTGCGTAAGTTTTTAAAACACTTGTGTTTCCTAATATCATAGAGTTAAGAGTACCACTACCACTTAACACTAATTCTTAGGATGTGGCTCTCTACCCGGCTCCTTCAATCTAAGTATTAGAGGTTTACCATATATATCGCCTTAATATTCTCATCTTGTGCATGGTGGACATGTTAGGTGGAATTGATAAAAATAGGTGACAATGAATAAGATCTGGTGAATAAAGTAGGACTTAGAGACACTATACAATTTTTTTTTCTGAATCGGTAAATTATTCTATCAATTGAATTATTATTGATGTGTAATGTTTAGTATATTGTTTTGGTGTAACAAGATTAATGGCACATAAAATAATTAAAGAACTACCAATTGCACCTTTGAAGGTACATGTAATACTTCCAGAACGATATATGTATGTTGCGCATCGTGTAATCTACACACATAAAGATTCGATTATTCGATTGTTTGCTTTATCATATTTACTTTCATCATGTATTATATGCGCCTGACAATGATGATGAGTAGCTAATCTAGTAGTGGATGGTGATAGAGATGATTTGTTATGAACCCTAGCCTCTGCGTATATGGATGATTTGATTATGTAGTTTCTTGCTTATGCATTATCTATGACATTTGCTTATCATGATTCATAGCAGTTGTTACATGAAAATACTCTACGAATTATCCGTGGTTATGGCTTGTAGACTTTTATGCCTGATGCATTCTTGATCTCAGTTGTGGAAGCATTAATATATTCTCAACGGATTAATTCGCAGTTATTGTTTATGGCTTGATATCCAATGCGCGTTAATGATGTGTTGTTTATAATAGAATTGACGACTCTATTATAGGTGCTAGAGTTGTGTATGTTTGCACTGAACACAGAGATTATTCATTTATTCATCCAATCGCATGCTAGAGCTAGTAACATTGATTCGCTATCACTGCCACCTTCTTCCTCTTGTACACAGTTCGTATTTATATTTGCTAGTTAGTTATTGCATGTTCTTAATTTGTTATTTGTTAGTTCATCAATCTGCTTGCGCTACTCGAAAAACCAAACCCTTTATTTGCTTTCTAGTTAGATAAATTTTCGATTAGTTTGAGTATTTACAACTTTAACTTAACTAATAACTAATTCCTTGAGAGACCGACACTGGGGATTAACTTTCTCTACA
>JAYMSL010001927.1:0-15552 GCA_036897195.1 Plantago coronopus
ATATATGCAATATGATCCATGTATAAAAACAAATCAATCTGACTTCCCCTATTCCATGAGAAATTGGAATGAACCAGCTACAGCGAAAAAAAATGCAATTTCATATATTACTCTACAATAAAAGCACATAAATGCAGGGATGCAGGTGAGAAGCTGGGATCAGACACAAATTACAACAGTCTTGGCCATGTATGATACGGGCCTGGCTATAAATGCACATATTTGTTGGTCAAGTGAAATCAGTAGATTTTGGTCCTCATAGAACCACGCATGCCAGTTACCAAAGAAAACTTGGCTAAAGTCATAAGTAAACTATAGACTTGAGAGAATATTTGAAATTACTAAACATAGACTTTCACTCAACTTAATAAACTTTTACTTAAAAGAGGAACAGCTACCTCCATCATTCCTGTGTGAACTGCTGAAACCATAAGTGGCTGTATTGGTAAAACTAAAGCAGACCCAGCCATCAGTAAATTCCGTTTCTCGTTACTAAGTGCTCTTGATAGACACTGCAAGAAATCGAATTATTTCAGCACAAAGAAATGTAATAAATCAGATATGTAAGTTGCTTCCTTATCTTCAACGAAATACAAAACCAAATCCAAGTGCCACTGGGATCAATCAAGTTGGTTCCTCAACGTCTTAAAATGGCTCATTGTGGGGATAGAATGTGTAAATTTACCACGATTCACATAAAATCTCAAGAATCCCCTCCCCCTAAACACTTCCCTTTGGTGCACCTGTTTCGACTTTCTGGAAACTACAATGGACAACACCTATAGATTTGAAAAAAGAACCTCTGCCTTGAGCACTTTTAGCAAATGCATCAAACTGAAAACACAATCAAGTCCCACACAATAATCTAATGCATCCGCAATAAGGCTTGTTCAGAAAACTACAATTCTAGTAGGCTTTCAAGAGTCTTACATTGAGGACTGAGGAGGAACAACAAAACAGCATACATATATGAAAGAGGACCCTAAGCAATTGAAGTTTATGATTGAGGGATTCTAAATTCCAGCGCATAATTCAGGTGTAATTAGTTGTCATAGTAGTAAACAAGTTATGTATACTCACCACTGTAGCTGTGGCTATCATCGTGTAATCGGCCCATCTCAGATATTTTCTCAACCTCCCTCTTGAAGAATGGTACAAACTGGAAGCAACTCCTACTCCAATTAAGGAATTTGCATAGATTTTACAATTAAGATTTTTCCTGCATCATACAGCCAGCATTAAACTATGAAAAGTATCAGAAGTTTATAATCGCAACTTCGAGAAGATATATCATACTAACCTTGGGGCCTGCATTCCAAGGGCGATAAAAGGAAGTGAAGTAAGCACATTGATAAGTGTTTCAGAAAGGTTTCTATCACCTGAAGGACACGTACAATTGATTAGATAAAAGGAACACGATGGTTGATTAACTAAACAAAGACAATAGTCTGCTTGCAATACCACTGCAACAACTAATGGGCTTCAAATAAGCAGGCCTCTGCTGCCAAACATTCCTAATGAAAAAGGAAACATTATTGACAATCTTTTTAATTACTTTTAAAAAAAAAAATATGACTATACAGGAGTCTCTCGCGGGACTCACTTCACGATTAGATTCTGGCAGCTTCCAGTTTTATGTGCTGACGAATTATGATCTCCATGGTGATTTATCTCTTGAAACGCAAATGGTGCATGAGGAGAAACCAGGCGCACTCCGTGTACTCCGTCCAAGGCTTTACAAGGCCTCAATGCATTATCGGGATTCATATTATACTCGGCAATCAGTCAATTGGATTGAACTGATTGCCAGAATTAACAGAAACTCTCTTCTAGAGAGTGCTGAGAATGCACTTTCGCGGTCACTGGAATTCATTAAAATACAATAAGAACTTCATTAAAGTATCCACAAAAGAAATTTACAAGTCGGACATGGCATCATCAACAAAAACTGACTTTTATTAAGTTTCAAGTACTATTATATCTTAATCCTGTTAACAGCCCCCAATCTTCGCTTCTTAGGCTTCCGCATACTCTATCAACTCTTCAGATAATATACAAACCATTCCCCAAATTTCCTTCTCAATTATTATGCCTATTCCAATCCATTATTCGCTTTTGGTTTAGAATATTCCCCCATTCTTCGGTTAGGCATTATTATGCGTATCCAACCGATTCAATAAAAAGCTTAGTTATCCTTGTCATGGTTATCCGATAACTAGGTTAGAGAGTAGAACTCCAGCTCATTGCAATGATCAACATTAATCTTGTTATTTTCGTTTTTATTCCCCACAACAATCCGTCCAGGTACCTTCCACACACTCTAAAACTTAACCAACAGGACGCCAACAAATTACAATAGCAATCAGTACGAAAAACAAAAACATTAACCATAGGTAATACAAGAAACCAATAATTGAGCAGAAGATTTATTGATTACTTTGTAATAATTTGCTTATTAAAACAAAACAGAATGTTTAATACCAAGAGAAACCCATTCTGAGTTATCCATCACGAAGCAATACAAGAATAGAATCAAGCTCAGGAGGCAAGATAACAATACAATAAAAAACTCATAAAACTCAAAATACCAAGACAAAGATTGAACCTTTAACTACTAAGATGCTGAGAGAACAGAGGGACAATGAAGAAATTCACCTGAGCAAGTTTGGTGGCGTTGCAGGTTGTCAGCAAGGATATATTTAATGTAAAATTATATAGAGAGAGGGAGAGAAGAGAAAAAATCCAATTAGGTCAAGAGATGGACCGAATGCAGACGAATTGGGGAAAAGATGCGAATGAAGTAGAAAGAATCTACCTTCAGATGTTACGTATATGCGGCATATTCGCGTCTTCATTGGTTCCATATTTATATTGCTAAACATCAACGGCATGACAATATTTTTTTTTTTACATGTATATTATTACCATCTTTAAAATATTTATATAAAATATATTTAATAAAACACTTTCCAGACCTACAGAAAAAATAATCATTTATTTCGGAAATATAATACTCAATGCGGCATGATCATTCCTCTCTGTTAATTGTTAAGACAAATGTCTTAGCTTTCAAGACCCCAATCTTCAGCTGTTTTCCTGCTAATATGTTGGTCTCATTAGCCATTATGTGAACATTGTCTTCACGGCTTCACCCGAACGTCGCTCATCCTGATACATATTCAAACCAAGACGTTTAACTTTCGATTTGTTATGGATCAATCACTCATCCATGGAATTGTGTTGACTGGAAGAGGTCGAGAGTAGGCATGTGCCAATGGATTATACTCCGCTTAACTGTTTCAATTTTTTAAAGCGTGATTGCATGTGTGGGTTAGCACCTCTTTCCTCCCAATATCCTAACCTACCTGACCATATTTAAGTTTTATTAGGAGATGAAACGAATTGTGAACGAATTGTGAACTGAATTCCGAATGAATTTAAAGCAAATTATGATCTATTGCCATCCCTAGCCGAGTGCAATAAAATAAAATTGCTTGTTGTAGACTTACCATCTATGAAATGCAAAGCTTTGAACATATTCTCAAAATCCAAAATTAAATAAAAATTCCAATTATGTGATCAAGGGAGTTCATGAGTAGGGAAAGTAATAAATAAGGGTTGTTAAACATTTACCTTTTCAAAAAAGGACCTATGCATTTCTCATTCTTTTTTTTTTCTAAAAAAAAAAAACAATTCGCAATAATTTGTACATTTTACACTAAAATGTACAACTTTTCGTTTACATTTTGTACAAATTAAAACATAACTACACCTCAAATGTACATATTTTTTACTGTAATGTATAGATTTTTTGTCAATTTAACACATGTCACTATTTGACATTTTTTTTGAAAGTGTTGTTCGTAGAGGGTATCGGTTTGTAATCCTTCCTACGTAGTAAGTGTGCTAGGGAAGGGGGGATTACAAGCCGGTACCCTTTATGAATGACACTTTAAAAAAAAAGCAAAATAGTAACACACGTTAAGTTGGCTTTTATTGTTTTACGTTTTAGTCAGAATGTACATATTCGTACATGAAATATGTACATTTTGGTTGTAGTTAGGTTATAATTTGTACAAAATATACACGAGAAACTGGACATTTTAGCGCCGAATGTACAATAAAATGTCTGTTTTTGTTAGAATTTGAAATGGGTAAGTAGTTTTCTGAAAACCCCATAAAAATGGGATGTCTGGCCCAATCTTGGTAGTTCTGAGTTTCTGACCCGCTAGCTGATTGAAGAGTTGGGCTTGGGTCTACGCTTCTCCTCCCTTACCAACTTGACATTACTACAAACTTCCCAGCCCCCAATTAGGTAGTGTTTGCCATTGCTTAAAAAAAGCACTTCTCTGCTTCTGGAAAAGAAAAAACAGAATTGTAGTGTTTTATTTCAAGGCTTGCTTTTTCCTGCTTAAAGCACTCCAGGTTGCTCTTTTTTCTTAATTAGCAAACACCTACTACTTTTTATCAAAAACACTTCTATACTACTTTAAGCAAAAGCAGGTTAAAATCAATTTTGAAAAGCAATGGCAAACACTCACATAGACTTGTAAATAAACTACTCGTATAATGATATTTCGTATTCAATACCAACAACTTCAAACAATACAAAATTGTAGGAAAAACGTGAATTTAAATTTTTTTTTTAAATGTAAAAGAACAATGTGTATTAGTACTCCATTTATTGTGTTATAGTGTATCAGTGATCCGATTTTCTTTATTTGCTTTTCCTTCACTTTGATTTGCAGATTAGAGACCTAGCTACTACTTGCAATCTGCACATGATATATTTTTTTTTTTTTTTTTGAAACGGCAAAAATTTATTGATTATATACGGCAATCTGCACATGATATATAATTGTTGACTGGTCGATATATATTATTAATATTATTATTGATTTTGAAGAGTATATGAAACTAATGCGAGTCTGTGTGTCTCATGCATTAACGCTTAGCTGGAATTACAAATGGTCAAATAGGAAGCAACTGTATCCTGGATGCATTTGCATGTCGTTATATGCACTGATGCAGAATTAATAACTGCAAATGGACAAAATCAAATTAATGATAATAGTAAAATAGACTAAAACTGGATTGTTTGCAGAACATAAGTATCATGCATGTCTGATGTTTAGTCTTGTCCAATGTGAAGGAACCCCTAGCATTAAACACTACTTCACCGACTTAATTTCTGGATTTTGGCAACAGTTCCATCTCTCATTTGGTGGAGGCATGCGGCAGTAGGTTTTCAGTTGATCGATGCCCGAAGGAAATGAGTGGGAAGTATATATAGATTATGTATAAGTATAACCACTTAGTCAAATGATAGATGCGTCATGTGTGTGCCGCTATAGGTCTCGGTTTGAGAAAATACATGTCACTTTTTATTTTATGTGAGTCGAGCTTTACATGATAGCGTTGATCAGTGTATTGTGCATCTCGAATAGAGTTGAATCTGAACTCGATCGATTCATTCAAGTATCTTTTCAAGCTCATTTTACTAAAACTAGCTAGCCTAGCTATGCTTGGCTGAATATGACACTTGGTAGGGCTCGTGACACATGGCACATACGTGCATATGACATGCCATTATATTTTAGTCCAAACATATCAGTATATCACGCCGTATTACATATGCTTGATAAGGCTCATGGTGTTAGATTATCTATGTTGGAAATTTGAAGATAAAAGCGATAAGAAAAAGTAGTTGCAAGTTGGAGGTCAAGGTTTCGAATACTGCGATGTACAGGTTCAGAAGGAGTAGGTGCAAGTAGAAGGTTTGGATGTAATTAATATTTGATAATATGTTTATATGGAGACTGTTTCTAGTCAATTGAGAAAATCAATTATATATAGTTGTATATAAGCTTCTAAATGAGTACTTTGATTGGGTAAGTGAGGATCGGAAAGTTGCACGAAGTTGAATTAATTAATGTTAATTGGGTTTGGCCCACTTTGTAATTGTAAGGTTGTGTAAAATAATCTCACATCATTTGTCAATAAAATGTTTTATTAATATATAGTAAATCATTACACTACACTGATGTTCGAGTACGCTCTATGCATGTGTGAAAGGTGGTGCAAATCCTAGTCAAATATGTATACGAATTAGTAAAACTTGTGTGCGCAAGCGTGTGCCTGCAACTTTCTGCTGACTGATTTGAACTAAAATGAACAAGCTCGTACGAGCCACATTTTGTTAGGATGGTGTTGTTATGAGTACGCAAATAAAACCCAATTTTTATAAATTATATGAATTCAATCCTATATCTCACAAAGTGTTCTCTTTCCATCAATCGTGTTCAGTAACCTAAAAAAGTGAAAACCCTTGTGATTTTGCAAGTTAACATGAAGCCAAGACTTTATATGGTAAATTAATAAATATTGCAATTCAATGTTTTCTTGTTGTTGCAATTTTTAGTCCAAAGTCCAAACCAGACAAGACACTCTACGCTCTAAACACATGTGAAAGTCAAACCCACAGTTGAACTGGCCTAATGACCCTTGTTAACATGCTAAAAGTAAGCAAAAGTTCTCATAAAGCTTATCTGATTATCTCAAGCTTGCCATGAAGTCATTACAATATGATTAAAATTAAAAAACAAAAAGTAAAATGACTGGATCCGCCCCCATTCAACACCCCACCCACCCTAATCCCTATATACCTAGCTAGCCATTTACTTAACCAAGTTCTAATTATTAAAAATGGAAAGATAAACAACTTTGTGAGACTAATAAGCCATACAAAAGATTGTACTAGAATCCATCACACATCACAAAGCCCTCCATTTTCATACTTAGAAAACTTTTAAAAAATAGCAAAACTCCGCAGACAACGGCTATTAATACTGGTCAGTCCCACTCCCCCATCTTTTCTTTCTCCAACCTTTGCACAAACCTCCATCCTTCTCTTCTTCTTCTTCTTCTTCTACTTCACATGCCCTTATAAAAAAACACAATAAAAACAAACCTTACCTCATATACTAACATGCAAATCATACTTGAGTTGATTTGCTAGCCAGCCTTAGAAGCTTCCATGAATCAAGGGTCAAGATCATGTGACCAGCTAGCTACCTAGCCACTTCAATTCAATTCAATTCTCCCCATAAAACAAGGATATTATCTTCCTATTTATTTTCTTGTTACACCTTCCCAAGTTCTTCTTCTTCTTCTTGTTCTTGTTCTTGTTATGCCACTTCACTCACTACAATATCAGTTTCATCATCCACTCTTCTACTAGCTAGAACTTCAGTGACTGCTATATTTTGTTTCGAAAAATGGTGGCTTTTGTGGAAAGAAAAGGGAGGAGGAGGAAAAGATTAGAAATTTGTCCAAGATTTGCAGTTCTAGCAATTGGGCTTGTGTTGCTATTCTCGGAAGTTTGCTTATTTTCATCCGCGGAGAAGGTTAAATCCAGGTGGTCACCTGCACGAAAAGCTCGGTTTATCGGCTCCAGATCAAACCACCACCATGTTAGACCGATTTCGACTACTACTCAACGTCAGGGCGAGGGTCATGATAAGGATTTGTACGACGAAGACAAGAGACTAGTACATACGGGGCCGAATCCACTTCACAACTAAATAATCGAGGCTTTGCTACTATAGATTCTAATGATCAATGTGGTTAGTTAATTTAGATTTTGAAGTGGTATTAGTAAGGAGATGTAGCTAGCTAGCTCGTTGTAGAAGAAAGAGAGTAGTACGTGTAGGTTAATTCCTTTATGCTATGAGCTTTTTTGTGTTTGTAATTTTTACCAGTAGTACTAGCTAGCAAGCTACTATCTGAATTAGAATTAATGGTAGCAAAAGGCCTGTTTTTATGATTATCAATCCAATTTTCTCATCATCGATCATCATCATCAGTTGAAGATTTGTTTGAGTTTTAAATGAGTCTGTTGTATTGTATGTGCAGATTGCAGATTATTGCAGAAGATGGTGTTAATGCTATGTATGTATCTAGCTATTGATTCCTTTTTCTTTACCAGAACTTCTCTCTGATCATTTTCTTCTCTTCTGTACCTTCTGTTATACATATTAATTGCGGTAGTTACTCTTCCTCATCTACCCCAAGCTCCTTTTCTAGCATTTCCATTCATCTTTTCTTTATGCACATATTTGATGGTATCCTATGCCCAGATTGTTCTTCATCCCATATATAAACTATAGCTTCAGTACTACTACTGCATTCGTAGATTAATCGGAGTTTCGTGTTATGTATGATAACATGCAAATGATCTTCTTGGTAATATAGGATGATACTAAGAGAATAAGAGAACACAGACTGCAAACCATGTAATTCGATCGAGTTCATACGCATATATTGAGCTGGAACATTTTTAGTCGGCCTATTTTTGTATTTAATTTTGTTCGTACGTTCAAGTTTTATTAGCCGATTCTTGCCCATTCTCTTGTGTTCGTACAAGGTATTTCTACTAGAACTCCGAAGTTAAACATGATTTCACAATTAAATCTTACTATGAAATCAAGTAGACAATTCTAGTGTTAAAATAAAGTAAGTAAAAGAAAACCTGTTGGCCAGCTCAGAATGAAATTCTCGCACAGACATCTAAGAATTACCCTTAATATGGTCAACCGAGAAGACCAGAGGTTAAAACACAGCTGACTAAATAATGTGAAAGACACTGCAACCCTTAGAAGTAAGGACACTGAACTGATGACATTCGGGATAGTTTAGAGATTTCATCTCCTGTCAAGTGAATTACTCTGCTCTATTCTGTCTGTCTATTACAACTAGAGTGCCTCTAGCTCAGGATATACTCAAAAGGGCATCGAAAAAGGAAGTCAAAATAAGGTAATTTCAATATTGGTCTACATATAGAACACTATGGTAGTAGTAGTAGTCTTGGTGAATGATGGAAATATGACAGATTGTGTTCAACCTTAAGATTTTTTCATAAATATTACAGAGTCAAATCATAAGATTGCTTCAACGCCATCATTTCTCCTTGATTGGAATTAAATTACCATTCCACCAAGCAGGTCTTTTAATGTTAATTTAAGAGAGTGGTGAGGTGATAGTACTTAATAGGTCAAACTAATATGACATCAATCAACCTGCGGATTCACGAGCTGATATTTTTTTTGCTAGAGTCCGAGTTCGAGTTTAGAGTTTTCTTGCTCATAAAATTAACTCAAATTCAGAATGAGAATGTACTCACTTAGGTGGAAATTCGGGTTGGCTCAATTAGTTAACATCCCCATTAACATCCGACACCACTAGGGAAGTGAATATGTGATGTTGATTGAGTTGCCAACATGACATATATTTGAAATGTTTGACCCAAGGGATTGATCCGTTTGAATTAGCTTAGATTATTGTTCACAAAAGCCTCATATAGTAGTATAATTCTTGTTTTTATTGACTTTAATGCTCTTATTTTTTAACTTTGTTATGCTGTCCCTCACAAAGGACCAACACGCATTCTCAAGACTTGGGAGAATGCAACATGACATGTATTCATTGCTCTAATTAATTGCCCTAATTAGTGTGCTTGTGCTCGAGTAGTTATAGATTTCTTTTCCTCCTTCATTGCTTCACAATGACATTTCATCCAAACCTAAACATACATGTATTTGAATAATTTTAGTTCAATCGAACGATTTTCAGACAAATTGAATGAAGAATTATAAAACAAGTTTAGTTGAATTAAACGATTTTCAGAAGAATAGAACGAAGATTTATCTAAACAACATTAAACTACTCTGGTTTTACATGATAAACAATGCAGTAATTCATGTTCTCAAGGTGGGATCTAAAAAGTAACTTTGGAAACTTCTTTGGAATTGAAAATTTGCAACAAACCAAACCCCACTAGATTAAAATAGTTATCCCGGTGTATTGAGAAGAGGGAGCAATTTCTTGAAACCAAAGCTTACGTAGCCCCAAAGATTCTTAGAAGCGGGAAATTAAATGCAAGACCATATTTCTCTTATTTTGTGCAACAATAACATATTGGTAGTTGTATTTTTCCCTATATAAGACGAATGTTTGCTTCATCGTATTAATGGTGCATCTCTATCTTTACATATTTCAAAGTATTACAACTAGTATATAAACTTCAAGTGTTACCCATATCGACCAACTTCGATCTTCCTTGCTTTAACATGGACACATGGTATCAGATTTCTTGTCTCAGTTTCAGTATGGCAACAAAAATTCGAACCAAATGTTCCCCAACAATTTTTATGTGCGATGTGTCACAGAAAACAAAACACGAATAAAGTATACTTAACCCGCTGTTCAATTCACCTAAAATTCACTGAATTGAACAAAATTGAATTGGATTGAATGGACTTGAACTGAATTCAAGTATAAATTTGAATTACGCAGACCTGAACAGAACTAAAAGGACATGAATTGAACTTCACACAACTGAATTAATTTAGGTGAATTGAACAAAGTTCAGTTCAGTTCAAACTTCAGATCAGATTCATTATGTTCAGAGAATTTCAGGGGAATTGAACATGCCTTATATCGGTTATATGTTCTACTACTTTGTACTATCGCTTAATGCAAATTGTAGTTGTATAATTACTTTGATAATATGTATATCATGATGATCATTGATGAAAGAATAAGGTGGAACCAGTTGGGAAGCTATGAAGGGAAGTTAAGTAATGTCCCTGTTATGTACAAACTACAAAGAAAGGACACAATTAAATTGCTTTAAAGATCACTAGATATACATCAACAACCAAAACGCGCGTTATATTAATGATAAATTGATGATTGTCACGTTCAAAATTGCCACAAGTTTATTGGCATGAGTAGTTGGTTTTCACAAAGAGGTGAAATTAAAGAATTGGGCCAAGGGGACATATGTAGTGCAAGCTAGCATGGGTAATGTGCTTTGCTTTGAAGTGCATTGCCCATACAGGGTTACTGGTCCTCATTCGGAATGTTTTCATTATTATTTTCGAAGTATTTTGGTGTAAGTTAGGTTTGTTTACGAACCTTCAAATGTGTGATGCGTCACTGTAACATGTTACGCATATTGTCTCTTCACTTTGGAGGTGAATTGAGGGTAATTGATGGATGGACCTATGTCGAACCACCATGTTTCCTTCTCATTTTGCACCCACACATGACGGTGGTGTTTTTATGGTAGCTAGTGTCTTGTCGATTATTTACTTCGAAACATATTTATATTAATAGTTTTAAAATGGTGTTTAAATGTACTTTTTATGAGAATATGCATTAGATCAAGAGGTGATCAGTGTGAGTTTTACCGGGTAATATGATGGAAGAGTATGATATGTCTGTCAGTCTGTGGTGGTTGTATAACTTAACAATCAAGATGAGCAAAAGTCCCAATCTTGCAAATAAATTCCAATAAATTGGACAGGAATGGGTACCTATTGAAGTATTAATTGCTAATCTAGGAGCTTCCTTTCACCAACACAGTTGTAACTTTGTTCGGAATATGAAAGTAAATTACACCACTTCAATTTGATCCCTACGTACATACGTGAATATCTTCAAGGATGTGCTTAGGTTTTTCTAAAAAAACATTTAAAATTTTTTTTGAAACCATAAAGTGAGTCGAATCTCTAACCTATTGGTTAACATACTAACTGGACTACAATTCGTTTTCTGAGGAATGTGCTTAGTTATATGTTGTTAGCACTTATCACAGAAAAATCTTTTATTTATCTATATAAGAAAAACAATGCACAAATTACATTTTCCATTGACTTACTGGATTTTATAAGTCCTTTCATATAAAAATTGGAGAGGATTACAAGTCGGTACTCTTTACGAACAACACTTTAAAAAAAGGTAGAATAGTAACACAGGTTAAGTTGACTTTATTGTTGTACATTTTACTCAAAAGGTACATATTCGTACATGAAATCTGTACATTTGAGTTGTAGTTAGGTTATAATTTATGTACACGAAAATTTGTACATTTTAACGCAAAATGTACAGATTATAACATGAATGCCTTTTTTTGTTTACTAATTGTTGGGAAAGTCCACTTATAAGTGGTCTTTTTGGAAAGTCCACTCAATATTGTTGATGTTAATGTTAAAATAGGTAATGTTTATTATAAAATATTTGATGTTTATGATTGAATAGTTGATAATTTATAAATAGTTGATGCTAGTGATAAAATAGTTGATGTGTAATGTAAATAGTAGATTATTTCATAACAAAATAGTTGATGTTTAATGTAAATAGTCGATATTTCATGGTAAACCGTTGATGTATTGCAAAATAGTTGATGTTTATTGAAAAATAGTTGATGTTTATTGTAAATTATTGATGTTTGTTGTAGATAATTGATGTTTGTGTTAAAATAGGTGATGTTATATTGTAAATAGATGATGTTTTGAAGTGGACTTTTCGAAAAGACCACATTTAGTGGACTCTCCCAAAAGTTTCTCTTTTTTGTTAGAGTTTGAAATGGGTAGGTAGTTTTTTGAAAGTATATTGACCAGCTTTTATTTGTAATTTTCCCTAAAAATTGGTCCAGGTCAATTTAGGCTCTGTTCTTTTCAGCTGAAGATTCCGGAACTGAACTGAACTGAACTGAACTGAATGGATCTGAAGTGAAGTACAAATTTGAACTAGCCAAATCTGAATGGATCTGAATTGAACTGAATGAATCTGAACTTAAGTTGAAAAGAACAGAGCCTTAGCTGGAATGGGCTAAATAAATGGGCAGAAAGATATTTTAAGCCCGTTTTGTTTACGAGTTAGTCTCTGGAAATTCCAGAATTTTTATAAGCTTAAGGAAATTCTGGTTCATCATTTAAAAAACTCCCAGGTGATTACCTAGTAAAGCCCAGACACTTAACATAAAACCTCCAGACAGTTTGAAAAAACGAATAAAATCTACCATGAGTTATCAAGTACACGCCCAGACACATAACATTAAACCTCCAGGTTATTATCAAGTAAACCCCAGACACGCGGAATTTCTTAACCACGCGAAAATTCCGGAATTTCCTAAGAATTTGTGTTTGTTCACACACCCATGATTTGGGCCTCCCTCTTGCCTTTCACTGGCTTTTTTCTAGTTTCATGTTTGCTCTATTTCTTTTTAATAAAATTATTTGTTAATAATTAAAAGAGGATTTTTTTTTTTACACTAAAACCTTTTCGCGTTTTGACAATTTACACTACAATTTTTTTTTTCATCTCGCACTATAACCTATTTTCAATTTTCATCTGTTACTACTTTTTAACAGCAGTTAGTGAGGCTGTGTGGAGCACGCGCGACGACCTGGAGGACGTTTCAAGACGAATTAAGGTGTGTTTTTGGGGGAATTTCTGCCGTACACTTAGTCTATGTGTAGAAATAGCCCCAATTCTTCACATAAACCCTAATCTTCATCCTCTTCATCCCCAATCTGCCTTCACCCCAAATAGCCCCAATTTTTCCTTGTACAAATTCGATTAACCTGAAGAACAGGCCCAACCAATGCAGCTTCAAGAATCCTTGCCATAACTACGGCATCAACAATCTGATTCCTCTGCTGATTCAATCCACCCGAAAACCACCACAACCAAGAACTTCCTCCTCTGCTTCGAAAATCCAGCTAAACGCCTTCCGATAATCGAGTTCTTGAGGTTCTCTTTGGGTTCGAGAATGGGGAAATTGCGAGTAAATGGGAGAAGAATGAAGGGTTCAGAGTGGGGAAGGAGGAGTTCTCTTGGAGGTTTTGGGAGTTTTAGCCATAGAGTTCTCTTGGAGGTCTTGGGTTCTTTTGGAGGTTTTGGGAGTTTTAGCCATGACATGAGGTGAATGATACGGTTTCAGTTTTGCTTCTGATAATGGGGTTTCTCTGATTCTTCTGGTTTGGTGGATTTGACGAAGAAGAAGATGAAGCTCTGCAGTGGATTTGATATTGCTGCTGCTGAAGATTGTTCTTTAAGTGTTGCATAAATTCCACTAGTACCTATTAGTCATTCCACGCACACTACCATAACCTTTTCAACAAGTTCTATTTTGCAATACAACCTTTTCAGTCTGTCTCATATTACACTATGTTTGATTCTCCAAGAAAACACGTTTTAGCGCGTGTAGCCCCAACGTCACGCGCCTTAACGGCGAAAATTTAACGGCTGTCAAAAAATAGTGTAAGATGAAAATCGAAAATAGGTTATAGTGTGAGATGAAGAAAAATACTAATTGTTGGGAAAGTCCACCTATAAGTGGTCTTTTCAGAAAGTCTACTCAATATTGTTGATGTTAATGCTAAAATAGGTGATGTTTATTATGAAATATTTTATGTTTATGATTGAATAGTTGATAATTTATAAATAGTTGATGTTAGTGATATAATAGTTGATATGTAATGTAAATATTCGATTATTTCATAGCAAAATAGTTGATGCTTAATGTAAATAGTCGATATTTCATGGTAAACCGTTGATGTTTATTGCAAAATAGTTGATGTTTATTTAAAAATAGTTGATGTTTATTATAAATAGTTGACGTTTGATATAAATAATTGATGTTTATGTTAAAATAGATGATGTTATATTACAAATAAATAATGTTTTTAAATGAATTTTTTGAAAAAGACCACATTTAGTAGACTACGTATTAGTTGGGACGTTTAAAACAGTTATGATGCGAAGAAATATGGAAATATGAAAAACAGAAATACAAAGTGAAAAAGAAAGAGATATATAAAAAGGAAAAAGGCATCATCCAGTCCAGAACAAGATCCATCGTTTGGCGGGGAGGAATTCAGGTTGACCAATCTTTGCATGGGAAACTGCATGCTTTGGATTATTAATATATATTAGCCATTACTTACAACAGTCAATTCTTAATTCCCTCACAAATTTACATTAAATAATTAATACACCCTTCCTTTTAATAAAAACTTTCTATATTTCCTTTTTTAGCATTACATTACAAACTCCATAATCCATATATAAAAGGAAAGTTTTTATCCCACTCACCAATTCTTTATTATTTCTCTTTCTTACTTTTCCACTACTTTATTCAATCTCTCTATTACTTTATCCTCCACCTTCAACTTTTCTTACACAATATTGCAACAAACTAATTATTTTATTATTATTCATAAATTTAAGAAAAAGTGAGCACTTAGGCTGTCTCCAGCAGCGGCTGAGCTGCTGGAGATGAACAATCTCAAGTCTCAACCCTGCTCCAGCAGCTGAGCAGTGAGGCGCGCCTCAAGATTTGAGGCGCGCCTCACTGGTTTTAACCTTTTTTTTTTTTATTTATTTTTATTATTTTTGCAATTTATATTTGAATGTTAAACTAGTATAAATAACAAATCAAGCTCTTGATTATGGTTTGTTTGAGCAGGGTTCGAATCCCAGATGCAACATATTTTCTTTCTTTCATATATTTTTTTTATTTTACTTTTTAGCATGTGCCTATTTTTCATATTTTATATGATTTTGTAATCTTAAATAATTTTTGTGCCTATTTTTCTTATTTTATATGATTTTGAATCTTAAATAATTTTTAATTTTAATTTTAGCAAATATCATGAGATATTTGGAAGTTGACAACTAAAAAATTAATGTAATATTTTATAT
>JAYMSL010001928.1:0-15550 GCA_036897195.1 Plantago coronopus
TAATGGCCCATAAAAGTTGTTACTACCAACTAACAAGATTATACTACTACTAACTAGAAGTCATACAAAATTTAATTCAATAAGATTATTATTATTATTATTATTATTATTATTATTGTTGTTGGCTTTAGCTTTGGTCTTTCTTTATACTATCTTGGTTGAATTATACTTAGAAGTTCACATTTCTACAATTTCATCTATACATCAACAATACTTATCTATAACTGATTTGATGATATGGTTTCTAGTTAGTAAAACGAGCTAGTAAGAGCTTTCTACATTTAAGATAAGAAGCAAAGGTACATCAAATGATGAGTTTAATCTTAATTTAAGAGCTACCGTATAAGTTAGAAGAATTTATTAGCCTCTTAAAAGCTTAAACGAAAAAAATCTCATTACGTGAAGGTTTAATTGACACATTATCACTTCACTGATTTGACAAACTATCTAGACACAATAGTAGATTATTAAAAGAAATAAGCAAATTTATTTTAAGATTTCACATTTAAAAGATCAAGTAATTTATAAAACAACCATATCATTGAAATCAACCATTCACATTAGTACACAAGTAAAGCTAAAAGTGAAAAATATCACAAGATCATATCATTGAAATTTAATCTAGTAAAAATTGCAATCATGTATTACCTATGATATCTTGATAAGGCCAAATGGATGCCCTATAGCTCAGAGCCATATAATAAAACCAAGTGTAAAGAATTCTCTCAAAATTTTCAAATTTGATTTCAATTCAAATAAAACCACCACTTGAATTGACATTAGAAAACAAGACACATCCATATGGCACATATTTTTGGACATCTTTCTAGCTACCAAATAAATAAAAATAAATAAATAAAAATAGAAAATACTACTATTATTAAGTAAACTGTAAACACAAGGCTGGAGTAGGCCCCACTTTAGAGACAAATATTTTTTGCTTGCTTTTCATTTCTTCTCATTCATTCTTCTTCCTCCTCCTCCATACTTTGTTGTTGTTGAATTCACCCATAAATTCTTTGCTCTTTCAACTTTTTTCTCTTGAATGTCCAAGATTTCCAAATCTCTTCCCCTCCAGCACAGAGATATCATCTGGGATTTAAGGATTGCTTATGCTAATTGTCTTTTGCAGCAATTATTTCAAGGCCACCGCTTAGCTTCTCAACAGTAAGTTTTTTTAATCACTTTTTTTTCCATTCTTTTCTTGTTGGACTGTTGTTTTTTGTTTGTAAAGCTGTTCTCTTGTTTGATTCTGTTCGGTTGATGATGCTATAAGCTGTTCTTGGGAAACACAGAAACTTTGATTTGGTCGAAATCGTGTTGACTGACAAGTCAACAGATCAAGCTTTGTCATTTCTTAGTCCATTTGGTTCTTGATTAGTGTTTCTGCTTTGCATTTGGGGATTTGAATTGTGAAGTTTCTTCAGGTTTGGATTTGCTCTGTTGTTTGTAGATTGCAATGATTGTGTTTAACTCTTATGTCAAGTTTTCAGATTGGATTATTTTCTTTCATGTCCTAGTCTTAGGAGGCGTGTGATGATTATTCTAGATAAAAGATTGAATTTAGGACAATAGATGTGACTTGTCAGTTGTTAGGATTTGCAGTTGCTTTTGAAATAAAGGGTATCTCCTTTGTTTCTAGTGTGTAGTATGGACTCATTGTTGTAGTTTGTGTTCTTCTACCAGTCTCCAGATGGGTTGATGGAAGCTGTGTTTAGCTCTTAAATCGTATGCTAGTAATTCTTTCTAGGGTGGATCACTCAAAAGCCAGTGACCGTTGCCTAATGTGCAGCTTAGCTTACAGCCTATAAGAACGTGCACTGTGGGTGATCATTTCTCAGCCTCCTGCTAGCTGGTTTAGTGTCAGGGTTATTTGCCGATTGAACATGAGATTAACCTCTTTATCCTTAATATCTCTATTCTTGGGCCCAATATTCTAAAAGCCGGAAGAACGGAGGTTAATCTTCTACACTAACGAGAGAAGAGTGTTCTTCGAGTTTAGGTGTCACGTCGCATTATCCCCATGCTTCGGGGGTTTGAGGGGGAATCTATATTCTCATAAGTTGAGAGGGCAGTTTTTAATATGCCATCTACATCTAATATATATATATTATATATAATTTTTGTGAGAGGAAATCTACATCTAATATGTGAACATGTATTTCCTTTCTCAATTGCATCATTATAATTTGAGCAATTCTTTTAGGAGAGACGTGGTTCTTCTAAACATTAGGAAAAACCTCTTCACACTAATTAATTAAATTAGGGGCATATGCCAAACACTTGGTGTGGGGCGGTATGGTTTCATCTTATCTTTAGCAAAACTGAGTTTTTCCTTTGAGTTAAACTAAAAAGTTTCCCTACTTATCAACTTGTAGGAATTCAGACTTTTTTAAATAGCCTAAACCCCTAAGGTCCTAAGCCTTCATATGAAGTTCCAATACATTCTTGCTGTATCTGTATTAGCAATATGTTTCTGGTGCTTCCCAATACATATTTTGACTCTTTTTTTTTTTAACACTTTCTTTATATTGTTAATTTCTTTTAAGAAGAAAATATAGAAATTGGAGACTTTTATTTATCAAGTACTAGTACCCCGCGTGATACTGTTAATATTTATATGGTATAGTTCAAACGAAGCACGCATATGTATTTTTACACGATTGAACTTGAAAGTTACAAACGTATGACGTATCTTTATCATGAGAAAAAAAATTATATTTTATTGTATTAAATAATTATCAATTTAGTAACCACAATTGTTTTTCACGGAAAATTAAAAAGGATGAACAAATTTTTATTATAAAATCGTTATGACTTTTTTAATGTATTTAATTTGTTTAATTTAATTGAGTTTTGTACTTTTGTATTTTATTTCTAATATAGAAAAAGAAGAAGTGGGTTGGGGAGTCCCATGGGAGTCGCAACTACTTTTTTGCTTAGTATATAGAGATAGACATGATTGGAAATTTGAGTCTAATCGGTTACAAAATATTTGCCTCAATAAAATACAATTTTTTTTACTCATATTCTGACTTAATTTTCGATTCAATTAAGTCTTGTATATTCGTTACTGATACATACGCGGATTGCACAGGTTGAAAGGGCTTAGGATGTAATAGGCGCCATTGTTGTATGCTGCAACTACAAAGACGAGGAGAAAGGCCATTGTGGGGTTTTAAATAGTGGGACTTTTATCGCGATTTTTTTTTGTTAGAAGAACCATAAAGAAACTATTAAACAGGAGAATTCCAGCTCTTCTGGAATGCATTCGACTAGTTCTGCTGCTTCCTTGAGAAGCACCGATAGTTCCATATCCAACTTCAGTAAATCCTCATTCTTTTTGCCTCTTCCACTCGTTTGCTACATCTTTGTTCCCCCTATCTAAAGGTCTACTTTTTCAGGTGATACATCAGTTGAAGGAAACTTCTGTGACCGGTATGCATGTCATCTCCTTCTTCTGTTATTTACTAGTACTAAATTCTCAAAGAAAGGACGAACAAGAAACTAAGTGGTTTGAAAGATGTTTTGGTCTTTGTTTTCGTCAGCCTTATCTTTATATGTGACATTAATTTTTGCTTTCAATTACATGATTTTTTTAAAAGGGAATCTATGGAAGACCGCAGTATGCCAGAAGATTCTAGTTCTTCATCAAATGGGCATATGGACATCAAAAGCCTACCAATCAAACAAAATGGATTTCATGAATCGGGTAATACAGCAAATGGTGAAGTTAGTAATGTGGATAGATTTATGAAGACAACAGAAACTGCTGAGGTTCATGAAGAAGCTGACAACAATGTGGAAAGAGCGCATTCATATGAGCATGATGATCCGGAGACAAGCTCTCTTTCAAGTGATGATGTGGATGCTGAATTTTGGCTTCCACCAGAACCAGAAGACCTAGTGGATGATGTCATAGGTAGTGTAGCAAATTGCGATGACGACGATGATGATAATGATGGTAACTGGGCTACATCTAGTTCTTTATCTGGATTCGGAGAAGAAAGCAGTGGAGGATACAAGTTCAAGGAGGATAAGATTAAAGCAATGGACGAAGTTAGGAATGGGAAGTTTATGGCTCTTGTTAGTCAACTTATTAAGTCAGTTGGTGTTGATTCTCCTGAAAACCATGAAGAGAATTGGGTGGACATAGTGACCAAGTTATCATGGGAGGCCGCCTCTTTTGTGAAACCTGATGCTCAAGAGGGAAAGACAATGGATCCCGATGGATATGTGAAGGTTAAATGTATTGCGACTGGTTCACGTACCCAGAGGTAATAATATCAACAGTTCTGTTTTCCTCCTATAGAATGCAAATGGGTAAAATATCAGGGATCAGGGATAATATAGTTGTTCATGATTGTTATTCATGCTAGTATCATTTGGTAATACACGTGATGTGACTTTCTTATATATACGTAATATCTGTAGCCAAATAATCAAAGGGCTGGTCTTCAAGAAGCATGCAGCTCACAAGCATATGCAGACAAAGTACAAAAACCCGAGACTGCTACTGATCCAGGGTGCTCTTGATCTATCTACTGGTGGACTGTCATCGTTTCAGTCAATGCATGAGGTAAAAATGGAAAAGAATAAATAACTACTTTTCAATCAAACATGTCAACATATTCCATAATCTTATCATCATGTCTTTGCTTCAGGAGAAGGACAACCTAAACTCTGTCGTCGAGATGATAGGGATGTACCACCCAAATGTCATTTTAGTTGAGAAATCAGTTTCTCGAGACATACAGGAGTCTATCCTTGCAAAAGGGATCACATTAGTCTATGATATGAAGCTCCACCGACTGGAGAGAGTTGCACGTTGCATTGGTACGCCTATTTCGTCCTCAGAGTTGGCTGGAGGTCAAAAACTCAGGCAGTGTGATTCCTTTCACATTGAAAAATTTGTAGAAGAACATGCTCCTCAAGAGGGCGCAAAAAAACAGAGTAAGACGTTAATGTTTCTTGAGGGGGTTCCTACTCGTCGTGGATGCACGGTATGCCTTAATCTAGTTGTAATGTTTTTTTAATGCAGAATAGCGTTACTGTTCGTTGATGCTGCAATGCCTCAACGTAAGTTTAAGTTAAAAAGTTAATCTTGTGAGCTAAATGTTTTCATGATTGGCATTGCACAGATTCTGCTAATGGGAGCTGACAGCATTGAGCTGAAAAGGATTAAATGCGTCGTTCGCTGTGCAGTTGTAATGGCTCATCATTTAATGCTCGAGACGTCATTCCTACTCGATCAGAGTGCTATGTTCTCCTCATTTTCCCCCGGTGAGGTTGTGGACCTTGTGCTGACAAATGAGCAACTGACACCTGTTACAGCTGATTCTGCACTCGTCCACCAGGAATCTGACGTAGAACCAAACTTGTCATCGACATCCGACATTCCTATTTCTAATGGGTTTCACGAAACCGGGTCCGACCATATAATCTCTCCGTTTGATGAAACTTCTTTGTCATTTGAGCCATACAGTGCCGCAACATTTCCGGGATTCTCTTTATCGACATCCATCCAAAAAGTTATGAACGAGAGTTTTCCGCTTCTCCCTGAAGTACAGAGTGTATCTGGCTCTGACGATGTGACGGAAAATGTTATTCAGATATCAAATGATGACCAGCCAAACGTCAAATCCGAGGAGGATAATGTGCTTAATAACGATCAAGCACATAAGCAGGAATTTTCAGATACGAGGGATAACAGTGACAGTGCAGAAGAAGAAAATCAAAGCAAGGATCAAGCCGAGCAGCTCAAACCGAGGGATGGCAACGACAGTGCTGAAGAAGAAATTCAAAGCAAGGATAAGATCAGCTCTGTGTTGGAGTCAGAGAGCATTTTGGTTCTCATGTCCAGTCGCAATGCTGCAAGAGGGATAATCTGTGAGCAAAGGCATTTTTCTCATATAAAGTTTTACAGGAGTTTTGATGTTCCTCTTGGAAAATTCTTGCGAGAGGATATACTCAATCAGGTATTGTGAATTCTCAGTTTTTTACTACTTTCTTTTATTTTTTAAACACAAGATATAGTTTGTTCATGCTCAGTTTTCTGCAGTCACGCACAGTTTTCTGCAGTTTATGAATATATCTCACCACCTATATCCTGTTAACTATGACCTAATCACAAGTTGCCCATCATTACAAATGCTTCATGTGTTGGTGTTTCTTGAAAGTTTTATTTATTTATTATTGGTTTTATTTTGATGGGTGGGTGTACAAGGTATTTCGATGAATACAAACATCTAGGCGTTTATGTGCCTTTCGAAGTATCGGGCAATGGACTATTTTGCAGTAAATTCTAGCATTCCCTATACAATTATTCAAGAGGAATCATTCTATAACCTATATTTAGTATTTCTCACCCTACCTTTCTGTCGCTTAAAAGTTACAACGTCACCTTCCTATTGTATAATTACAAATGTTGTGTTGAAGATGCTACCTATACTCTTAATTCTTAACTTAACGGCCATGTCTCACATTTAAATTGGGAGAAAATGACACCTGTCCTCCCAGAAGTATGTTGTACACAGTTCAGAAGCAGACATAAATTCTATGGGAGTCTAAGCGAATGTAACCACGTACACGTTTATTGTGTAGTATGTAACTATCTATTGAAACGGTGTTTAACTATATCTAATTATGGAAATGATGTGTATGTTACTCCATCGAACTGTTTAAATTTAGGGGCACCACTTGTGAATGAATTATGGCATACTTGTACTGTTACTATTATAGACCTTACATAGAAAATTGTTTTATACAGAGACTTCAGTGCAAGAACTGTGCCGAGCCACCTGAGGCCCACATTTACTACTATGCCCATCACAACAAGCAACTCACTGTTCGGGTCAGAAGAATTCCTGCAGTTAAAAGCTTGCCAGGAGGCGCGGATGGCAGGCTATGGATGTGGAGTCGGTGCGGTCAGTGTAAAGTACATAATGGAACCTCTAAAACCACAAAACGGGTATTAATATCAAGTGCTGCTGGTGGTTTATCATTTGGGAAGTTTCTGGAACTCAGTTTTTCAAATAACTCTTCATTCAAGGGCTCATCTAGCTGTGGTCATTCCTTTCACAAGGATTTCCTCTACTTCTTTGGGTAAGCCACATTTTGTAGCACATTGGTTTCTATCATAACTTCAACTGGCCATTTCATGGATTTCTCCTTCTTACTGCACTGTTTCACTTGGAATGAAATTTTACATCTCTGGCTAATATGCAGACTAGGCCCCATGGTTGCAATGTTCAAGTACTCAACGGTTTCTACATATTCAGTGGCTCTGCCACCTCAGATGATGGAGTTCAAATCTTCTGTTAAAGTAGATTTTCTAAAGAAGGATTATGAGATTGTATGTACTTATTGGAACTTGTTCTCTTCCGTCTACCTCCCGAAAAAAAAGCTTCCTTGTGAATAATTGAATTTTCTTCTCTTTTTGGTTAGGTTCATAAGAAAGGGATGTCAATGTTCCTCGACATTGAGAAGTCTTTGAAGGACATAGGAACACGTTATGCTGGTGTAACTCTGAACATTCATGGATCCAATAAAGAATTTTCCGATATTATTGAGATACTGGAGAAGGAAAAATTGCAATTTGAGGTTAGATATTCTACTAAGTGCTTTTGACCTGTTTATATATTTACATGTGAATTTGCTTATGAAAATTATTATATAGCCTTTATTAATTAAAAACAATTTACGAGTTAGCTGAGTTTTATAAACTCATCTGCATAGATTTATGCAGTGCTGCTAATCGCCGTTATTCTTATTTATTCCTTTAAAGGAAGTAAATGATCTCTTAGGTGGCATTACAGTCTAAGTTTCTGTTAATGAATAGGAAGAAGGTAATTTAGAACAACGGTACAAGTAAAAAATTACTTAAGCGCAATGATTATTAGTCTATGATAGAAACATAGTTTTAACTGTGGAGCTTGTTTTAATCTCAGATCTGTGTGTTTTTCCAAATCATGCCACATTATGGAAACATGCTTAGACAATTCTCATATTTTTTCCTGTTCACGAAAAACGCAGCTGGACATTCAGGATGCCATTAAGGATAGAAGTGAAGGCTTTGCTGTATGTAATCTTTTGAGATTGAATAGAGTACGACTGGAGCTTCTTCTTGAATCGTGTTTATGGGATCGAAGACTACATGCACTTCTCTCGTCTGACCTTAGGGTTATTGAGACGGATCCTGTTGGTGTACAAACTCTGGTACAAAATTCGAAGGAAGATGATGACTTAACTGGAGAAGAATCCAATGCGGTGGATATTACTGTTGAAACTTTTGAGTCTGGTGCAGAAAATATTTGCAGTAACGAAACTAAGTTAGAGGATTCATCTGTCGAAAAGAATGAGTTTTCAGTTGAAATTCCTATTGAGGTTCAAGTTGAAAAACTTGAAGAACATAATCCTTTGCCTGTTGTCTTGGATGATATTGCAAACCTTGATACAAGTGAATTGAATGAGAACGGATCTGCTCATCCTTCTGTGGATGTTGGGGAAATGGTTCAGCATGATAATTCAGATTCATCTGCCGAATTGCAGAATGAAAAGGTTGTACCAGTTGCTACTGATACTGAAAGTATTGATTCTACTTCAAACCATTTCCTAACGAACAAAAGACAGCTTTCTTTTTCCTCGGACCGTGAAAGTGATAAAGGTTGGATCTGGGCTCCATTTGCTGACATTCAACGTGATTACATGGAGGACCTCCAACGGGGATACTTACCGAAACTTGGTTCGTTTAGTAGCTACCCTGTAGAATCCGTGGCGAAAAAATTGATTACTGAGGAGGGTTCAAGACTGCATATTCCTCTCTGTATGAACGATTATATAGTGTCGGATTATGAAGATGAATTCTCAAGCATAATAGCTTGTGCACTGACATTATTGAAGGAGGAATCAAATGGACCAGATGATCTGGTTGAGGACGCTCGGAGAGAGAGACTGCTGGACCCTAAGTTGAGTGGGAGTTCTAATAACTTGACACAAACACTCTCTTTGAATGCTCCACGTTGGGCTTCATTTGGCTCTTTTGAAACAGACAGTATAAACTCTCCATCGTCCTTGGAAGACTCACATTCGTCGAGTTTTGATGGTCTAGATTTACTGGACTCATTGGTTTCATATGGAGCCAGCCATCCAGAAGTTTCTATGGGGTTGAGTAAACAGTCGGGAAAACGAAAATACTCTGTCATATGTTTGTATTCTAGTGAGTTTCGTAAACTGCGTGATCGTTGTTGTCCGTCTGAGCTGGATTATATTGCTTCTTTGAGCCGCTGCAAGAATTGGGATGCTAAAGGTGGAAAGAGTAAATCGTTCTTTGCTAAAACGCTAGATGATCGATTTATCATAAAGGAAATTAAGAGGACTGAATTCGATTCATTCATGAAATTTGCGCCAAATTACTTTGATTACATGAATGAGTGCTATGAGTTGGGAAACCAGACTTGTCTTGCAAAAATTCTTGGAATTTATCAGGTTAGTTTTCTGCTCTTTTCCCTGTTCTCATTGGTTTGTTTCAAATATCCGTCTATTCATGTAAATATTTATACTTCTGTAGGTTGTTGTAAGGGCAACGAAGAATGGGAAAGAGTCTAGACATGACCTCCTGGTGATGGAGAATCTTTCTTTTGGCCGATGCGTAGCCAGACAATATGATCTCAAAGGAGCACTGCATGCTCGATTTAGTTCTTCCGGAAATGGTTCAGGCGATGTTCTTCTGGATCAAAATTTCGTGAATGATATGAATGTTTCTCCTCTTTATGTTAGCAGGAAATCAAAGCGACATTTGCAGAGGGCTGTTTATAATGACACCAATTTCCTCAACGTAAGTTTCTGTAAGCCTGTATCATATCTATTGATGGGATTTTTCTTGGTTGCAGTTTTGTCTAACTTGTTTAAATTGAATTCATCAGTCGATCAATGTGATGGATTATTCACTACTTGTGGGAGTGGATACTCAACGTCAAGAACTTGTATGTGGTATCATAGACTATCTGCGTCAGTATACTTGGGACAAGCAACTTGAGAATTGGGTCAAGTCTTCACTTGTAGTGCCTAAGAATCAACTGCCGACTATCGTCTCTCCGAAAGAATACAAGAAGAGATTTAGGAAGTTCATCGACACCCACTTTCTCAGTGTTCCCGATCTCTGGTGCTCCCAAAGATCTTCAAACCCTTGCAAGCTTTGTGGCCCTGCAGATCAGGGAAGTGTGTTGTCACACACAAAGGTACACCCGCATGAAGAAGATGAGGCCGCACCGTTAAAGACTTCACATCACGGTAAACAAAATGGCCTCCCACATTGACTTATTCAATTCTATCACTACAATCAGTTCGGAGGCAGGTTCTATCTATCTTTCGAATATCTCAACATTGTAAGTACACATAGTATATCCTCCTTTTGCTATTGTTTTTATTAGCAGCAAAGTTATGAGGGCGTTTTGGTATTTGTTGTTGATACCTTATTATATATTTATAGCTAGGATGCACATATATATGATTTTTTGAATGTATATGCACCTTGACTAACTGTAAAAATGGCCTTGGATGCCATTTTCCATCAGCCACCGTGTATTGGATGGGGCTATGGAAATTTGGTTCGATATTTGGTATACGTATTATTATATTGGTGAAACTTTTGTGTTCTTCGTATCTATACTCAGAGACATGATCTTCGTACATCTTACATATATAGTAGCGCCATGCATGTAGAAACGCAAAAGTTATAGTGCATTAGCATACCTGGTTCCTTGCATTGTCAGTTCTGCTCGATGGACTCTGTCGTACTTGTGTTCTTGTGGTGTAGTTCTGAAAATGGATTAGAACGACTGAACGAGCTACATACGCTTGCGTTGCGATAAGAAGTTATCGCTTTCTGTGTAGTTTTAGAGAGTTCTAAATTGGGGGTTCTGCATCAAAGTTGTATTTTGTAGTATGAATAATTCAAGTCTTTGCCAGCACACGGATTTCATGTAGTTGATCACATGTAGAGCCTTTACTTTATTGGAGGTGGTTATTGAAAAATCAGCTTCTTTTCTCCCAATTTTCATCAAGTTGTTTGAGCTGGAAATTATCAATTTCTTTTGTTTTGTTTTTTTTTGGCCTAAATTCATTTTCTCTGGTGATTAAGTTACAAATTGCACAAAGTCTTGTTTTAGACCGTGTATTGTTAGATGCACCCTACAGTATGCTGTATAGTCAAAATATATCAAAAGCTTTTGCTGAATAGTCACCTCATTTCAAACTTGAGATTGCATTTCCCAGCAGTTAAATTTTCTCTTTTTCTCTTTTTCTCCTTTTACGGTTTGGTGGTGGATGGGAATCTACGAAGTTTTAGGGTTTCGGTCGAGATTTTAATCCATGGTCGCGATGATTATGATTACGACTCAGACGGAGACAGAATTGAAACAAGAGGAACAGATAAGTGCTAAGCATTCAAGTACAATGACAACGAAGGGGGACTGAGACACCAGGAGGTTTTCTCCTCTCCCGTGTTATCGCCTCTTTTATACTAGGCAACTTCTGATGAACCTTTCTCCATATATGATTGACAGCACCGTTCGCCAGTGCTGGCCCAATTCCGCCTTGATGTCCGCTGTCGTACATAAAGACATGCTGAACCCTTGCCATGTTTCTGCGGAACGTATCCTTCTGCTGATTCGAGTAAGTTCTTAGGTGGTTCACAAGCCAATTCGGCTGCAAAGCATCACTAACAGCAACAAAGACGCTGAACTCTTTGTAATCCACCAGTCCTTCGAAAGGGAGTTCTATCTCGTCACTGATGATGACCGGTATGCACAGGCTTAGAATTGCATCGTATAGCCGACATGATGAGGGAGTGTCACCCGCCGGGTGTAAACAGAACTCCGACGTTCTCATTCCATTCATAGCTTGTTGGATACCAGTGGCATCAGGGAATCCCTGTTCCATTATGACTCCTGGTTCGTTGACCAGTAGGTCCCACAGTTTTTCGCGAACTAGTCCGCCCTGTCAGATGACAAGAACAGTCCGTCAGCAAAGTGACGATGAGACCTGGCTTACGTGAACTCCAAATTAGAACTTTTAAATCGAACAACGAAAAGTACTAACCCGATGCCTATGCTTAGCTCCTCGGAAGTAAAGCAGCGTACGACGCGTCTTGTCATCTGATATATCGAGCCTAGGGAGTAAGTGCGTATGTGGCACGATCACGTCCTTCAATAGAGATGCAGGGCTGTGATGTACCCACATTTCGTCCGAGCTGCTACAGTTCCCCGTTTGGTTTTCCGGATTGCGCAAGCTGCCGAAATCGACGAGGAGGAGCACGGCAGGAGAAATCTCCTGTTTGAGATGCCACATCGCAATAGGGCCTGCCAAACAATGCTTTAACGTTTAACATAACCTGACAAGATCAAAATTGTTTTACATCAATAAAATTTTACATCTTTGGAAAGAATAAAATTTCAACTACGACTTGATTTCATCAACTTTAATCTATGATCTGCAAATGTCCATTCAATTTGTCACAAATATATCTATCAGCTAAACTGAACTGTATGAACTAAACTGAACGTATTTTAAGTATATATTTCAACTACGCAAACTTAAACTGAAGATTAATGTTTTCTTAATCAAAGTTGGAAATTAAACTAATCCAGATTCAGTAAGCACCTTCCTCCATGTGCGCACTCGACAAACACCCCTTGACTCTGCTCTGGGTTCTGCCAATTTAGCCTTAGTTTATCTTAATCTCCTATATTAGTACATAAACTTCTTTCTAATTTGACAATATTCTAGTACATTTTTACTTTGTCGTTAACAAAAGCTGTCATGTACATATTAATTCTCTTAATTAATCTTGTACCCCCTCCTTTCATTAAACCAAAGTGAAATTGAGAGTAGTTTCAAATTAGAAGAGTTAAAACTAAATTTGTTAAAAAGATAAGCTCAACTCTTAGAATTCGTTACTAATTAAGATATTGTAATATGTCTGGCCTAGCTGATGAAAACATGCATCTGTAATTTTCTCTGTATTAGAGTTGAATTCACTTATTTTCTTTGATCTCATACTTTTAGATGCATGATGTTCTTGAAATCAAAGAAGAAATTATTACAGATAAAGATGTAAAAACTCATGCAAATAATCTCAAACATGAACAGAAAGTATAATTTAGCATGCAAACATATGTAAAGACATTGTGACATTACCTGTGAGAACAAAGACATGGTCTCTTCCACCAGACCTCTTCCAAGCTTCTGTCTTCTTAACCAAATCAACCACTGTTCTCTGCCTCTTGTAATCCTCGTTCTCCTCCACCGCCTTCCGGAACACGCTCTTCTTCTCGATTAACTGCAGCTCAGCGCTCAACGTTGCAAAAAATGGCACGAAAACCACATCAGCCTCCTTGTAGTCGACAACTCTTCTTGCAACCGACTCGGTTTTCTCTCCCTCTTGTGCCAACAAGTCTCCCATGATCCAGTACTCCGCACTGTGGTGCTTGATCACGGGGTTCTCGGGGTAAGGAAGAGGAGTGAATTCCAGGTCAGGATGTGTTAGTGTTTTTCGTATTTGGTTGTCGATTTCATTACCGATGCGTTTGTCGGAGGTTAAGGACCAGTACTGGTTCAGGAGGCCGTAGTTGAGGGATCTTGGGAGGGGTGAGATGTAGACTTTGAGGGTGGTGGTCTGTGTGGCGGTGCGGAGGGTAGTTTGGGGCAGGGGTTGGGTGGTGGTGGAGTGGAGGTAGAAGAAGGAGTGTGGGAAGAGGGAGAGGAGAGTGAGGATGAAGTAGAGAGGAGGTGTCTTGGAAGCCATTGAAGTTGAGTGTTTTGCTTTGACATTCATAGTGTCTTGTTTCAAATGTCCATGACAAAGAAGTAACAAGGTGTGTACTTCAGAGAATAATTTTCTAAACCAAGCTTATAAGAATTGAAATGAATGGACTTGATCTGAGTTTAATAAAACTGGATTTAAAGTAAACTGAACCTAACCTTTCTCGAGTTATTATTGAAAATGGCAAATTATTATCTAGTTTTACTAAAGAAGTACTAATTCTCATTGGAATCTAAAAATGTTTGAGCCTAAGAAGAAAGATCATTTAATGAGACCCACCCTTAATTCAAATTTAGTATCAAGTGGATCATAGAAAGAAGGAAATGTAACTTGTGAACTGAAGAAAGTCTTTTTGTAGTATTATTAGCTTAACCTAAGTAGTCCGAGTAGATGAGTATTAGTACATTATTTAACTTAAAGACACTTGGTGTTGGATGTAGATCTAAGGTACAAAGTCCAAGACCTTCATTTTTGTGCACTTTTTCTAAATCAAGCATTCACCATGTGAGCCGTGGCCTATTTGCACAAACTTCCTCCTTATGATCTTATGAGTTATGACTTATGACACTCTTCCAAGAACCATGTACATGGAAGTTCTCACTCTTTTGGGGTAAACGTAGATCCCAAAATTGCTACTCCTCCACTATTCTTCTTTTCCAAAAAACACCTTAATCATCTTCCAGACAACTGGAAATTCGGTTTGTTCTATAGTACTATCGCGAAGGTGTCGTATCAAACGCATAAAACATATGGTACAAGTGCAGCCGAGTATTTAACAGTGTGAACTAGTGAACCACTACCGTGTTAGATAGCACTAAAATAAACTTGGAGAAAGCCTATTTTGTAAGGTGTAAGCTTGTATGTTGTGAGCAAAGTTAAGACAGAGTGTTTGGTGTTTTTAATTGAAATTGTGAGGGTCGTGAGTTTGAAAACATTAAGGTAGTACTAATAGTCCTATCCTTACATAAAAAACGAGGAACTTTTGTCATTAAAAGTGTTAATGTAAGTTTATCTTCTTGTTTTCATTGATAATCCTCCAAACCCATGTGAAGAGACAGACAGATGGAATCATTTATCAGTCAACTGTTCGGTTAAATATATAGATTAACCAAGTTGGTAGTATTTCAAAACCCAAAATGTATGCAGATTAGGACCACTAAAACATTTAAATTGGAAGTTTATGACTTGCTAATTAGATTATGTCCAACCACCAAGATGTAGTAGATACCAATGCACTGGGCACGTTAAATTTACTCTAAATTTCAATTGTGTTCAGTTCAGTTAGTTCAGGTGTGCATAGTAGAAATTTATACTAACATTCAATTCAAGTCCGTTCAGTTTAATTCAGATATTTTTAAATAAATTGAACATAGCCTAACATGTTTAATTACAAAAATCACACGCATTTATATTCACTGCTGAAGAAATACGACTATACGAGTAATAGTACACTTTCAAACACACGATATTTGAAACTAGAGGTAATCTTAAGTACATAACCATGATAGACGTGCAGATAGACTGTTCATTTTCCCATTTCAAGTTTCATTTAGTTCAACTTCATTAGTTCAATTCGGACTAGTAACAAGTAGTATTATGTTTTTACTTCAGTCAGATTCGTTAAATTCTATTAAGTTTAGTTCAGTTCAGAGTTTCTTTTGAAGCAGAACCATAGTCCCACACGAAAGTGTTTGTTCCCCATCAAAGTACTGATGGAAGAATCAAGAA
>JAYMSL010001929.1:0-15544 GCA_036897195.1 Plantago coronopus
CCTGTTCAATTCAACTTAATTTCAGTTGTGTTCTGTTCAGTTCAGTTCAGGTCCATTCAGTTCAGGTCCATTCAGTTCAGCTAACCTTAACTTAATTTTAATATTGTCTTCAGTTTAGTTCAGTTCACAGGATTTCAGGTGAATTGAACCGAGCGTTAGTCATATAATTATGCTTATGTGCCTACACTTCTATTAAAAACACTATTTTCAGCAAAGTCACGAGGTCAATTGTGTTTTTTTTATAGAGTACTAAGAATAGTGACACCTAGCAACAAATCTTTATAAAACACACAACCCCACAAAGCGCCTTTAAATGTTGATAATAATTCTCTAAGCCAAGATACAGACCAGGCCAGATTATTCTATTTGACCTTCACTTTTTGGTTCCTGGATTCTCTTCTTTTTCATACTTGTATTAAACACAAACTGGAACAAGAACATGCGTATCAAGACTGCCCAGGAGAAAGTACACATGGAAATCAGTACACAACTCATGTTAATTTTCTAATAACACACAGCTCAGCTCAGACAAGGCTTCTTCCTGTAAATAAGGGCTAAAATCTAACCACAGGTCATCTTTATTCACGGATTTTGACCTCCTTAACATCCTTTACTTATAAGTCACGATTAACACACACTGGTCGAAACTTGTACCGCTTTCGCAAGTAAACTGCTGGAGAAACAGTACACTAAGTAGCTTCAAATGAAATACTCCAAACACCGGAAAATTCTACTATAGACCCGACCCGAACAACATTGAATTTGAATGAGGAAGGTACATGGAACTATGGCATTGGCAGATTCACAGTAGAACTGAAAAATGCAACAAACTGGTAGTAATATCTATTTTTCTGATATATCATGTTTACCTTTTGCCAATGAGCAGAAGGATTCGACGTATACTATGCTCTACTCGAGCTAGCCGAAGTGTTCACAAAATATTTTTTCTGATTAAGTCAGTCCTAACAGTACTATTTTTTCTGATTAAGGAGCGGCATATTCGTTACAAAATATATGCCGCCTGGTGAGGGAAAAAATAATTTATGAGGCAAACCTACTCAGCTACTCTTACCCTATAGTATAAACCAACAACAAGACTGCTTTTTGTTTTTTCTATCCTAACTAGTTTGCGCATCCTTACTAATTCTCTTAGGAGTATCCGGCGTATCCTTTAGGCAAGAAGATATGTCAATTCCAGCAACCTCCATGGCATTGCAGACCCATCGTGGGACATCTCCTTCAGGAAACTACATCAAAAACCAAAAGGAAAGGTCAATATTGTTTCACATACTTGCAACAAATTTCAAGTACATTGAAAAAGAAAAATATGTGCAATTTCTCGTTGCAAAAATATTTGCAAGAAAACCCGACGTCTTAACTAGTTTGCTTTTACGAGATCAGGGAAAAGGAATGCAATTGAAGTCTATAGTGAGAATTGGTATTATGTCAAGTATGGAGCCTGTGGAATTCTGACAAGATAAAAATGTGAACAAGTCACCTCATAAAAACCAAATCAGCTTCATAAGATATGCATTTTCAGCGAAATGGGAATTGAAAAAGTATCCAACATTCAACTTATCGTCTTGGAACAATGCTGCACATCTGTCTTAAGATTAATAAGCAATCAACTTTCTCACAAATACAAGAACTCTAAATAAAACGATGGTTTTATAAAGGGGGAGGCAATCAGCTTTTCCACAAATACAAGAACTCTAAATAAAACGATGGTTTTATTAAGGCAAGACGCCCAGTTAAGATTCTTAGAAACTTACCATATTCTGCAAAAAATTGCATACGAACCTGAGGGGTCAAAGCATAGTGTTAGTTAGCACCGTAGAAAGACATGCTGAAAATAAAACTGGTCATAACTATATTGAAATCTAACATACTCAGGAAACCGCTCTTCAACAATTGAGGAGTGCAAATTCCTGCTAAGCTGCAACAACAAAATTGCATTTTAATGAGAATAAAGCAAAACATGAAAAGGACTTTCCTAGCGAATTTAATTAAATACCTTCATCATGTAGAACAGGTTGTGGTAGGATAGAAGCTGAGACCCCATTGCATCTTTAGTAACAAGGCAGTGAATATACGCTCTCGAATATTTTTGGCACACCTGTGATATGATCATTGAAGCAGTTATGACTATCCCAAAGAAAACATATAATTACAGTTAAGGAAGTTGTGCTATACCATGCACTCACACGTGGCATCAATTGGACGAGTGTCATTCGCCATTGCCTGGTGCTTAAGTTTTAAGACTCCCTGTGTAAGTAATAAGAAAGATCTTTAGGATAGATGGCATGAACAAGCACACATCGTAACCACCAATTTCAGATATATGTTCTGCTCAGATCAACATGCATTGTTGTTTTGTAAAAATCATGGAAATGGCAATGTTGGAGTTTCATGAAGCAATGTGTCCATGTGAAATCCATATGTAAACTAAGATTTGCAGTTGAGCGATATTTTAATGTGGTAGAAAATGACTGGATGCTCATTTGGCAGCTTTCTTGGCATGCCTCATATACATATGTATCATGCAATTGGTGAGCTAGGTTCTGATAGTACTTGGTAGTGTAGCATTTGGTGATGTAATCGTTAACCGAAACTGGAAACTTTTGGGTGTAAGCATGCATTTACTTAAAAAAAGGAGAAAATCCCCATTTTCCACAAAAAAAAAAAAAAAAAAAAAAAAAAAAAGCATCATGAAATTTCCAATACATTTCCTTCAAAGTGTGTGTGCCATACTTTTCTTTTCAAGTTCAAATCTTGAATACCTTTTATCAGGCCTGTGTGCAAGTCAACAGAATTCAGGTGGAAAAGAAGGTACACCATTCTAGCAAGTTATGTTGTTATATCATGTTAAATTATTTGTGTACCATCAATTCTTACTGTTCTGTTATGCATATATTGCTCGATTGACATTTGGAAACATCTCATTTCTTTGACTGCTAGGAAGCAAGGATCAATACCTCTGGTACGAGGGCAGTACCAAAACGAGCAGTTCGTGTAGGATAAACACAATCATACATGTCTGCACCCAAGGCACTGCAAACTACAATATCCAGAGGGTAGCCAACTCCCTGAAAAAACAAGTTTCAGACACAATTGCATCAAAACTGTGCAAAATGACATGCTTGAGAGGCAATATGTAAACAGTTGCACTGTATTATCTAAGGTGTAGTGCCGTACCATGACATATCGCGGCTTATCCTCAGGTAAAGCAGCTGTACACTGTGCAACAACCCGCCAAAATGAATCTTTATCTTCACCTCCTGCAAGACCACCAATTGCATAGCTGGAACAAGAATCCACTTAGTTACTACTTACTACGAGAAATAAGTAACTTCAGTGAAGTCATTCTGTCTGGCTTTTTTACTTATCAAATTTTGCTAAGTCTAAAGAACTACTCCCTCCTATTTTAAAGATGTTTTAGCTTTTGAACTATTTGCAAAAGATAATACGTTTTGCAGTTCCCCATAAACCTCTATCATTGTTATACTTATTAATTCATGGTATTTGAAGTATTTTACTGGTTAAAGTACCATAATTACCTTGAATCACTAACATGCATAAGTACTATTTAGAAAATCAATTGGTGGAATTAGATGTCTTAAAAAGTGTGAAAATGCTAAAACATCTTATATTTTGAATATGAGGGACTATGCTACAGAAGTCCATTCTCACCATGACATCTGTCAAGTTTTCAAATAGCATGTTTACAGGTGATGAGGCAGGTTGAGCTGGTGGAAAGATGAGCTTTTATAAGCAGGACAGTGGATGATCTGAGCCCTGAAAGGAATGGAAGAGGGAGGGAGACAACGGAAACTCAGTGGCTTGCATCCTCTGCGTTAATGGTCTTATGTGAAACAATGCACATTAATGTGGATCAGCATAAAATTAAGATTCCTACGTAAATATGAACAGAAGATAATTGACATCTATAGTTGTATTTCTTTCCCGAAAAGCACCTTGTTAACTAGTCCTTGGTTTTCAGTTAGTATTTATAATGTTTTGGCATCATCAATGTTTCAAGACTTTTGAGAGAAATTTAAGACATTTAGCAGTCTACTACTAAAATAACATATCCATGGGGGTTGGCATCGTGAATCATACTGTAAATTGCATGTTTACATACCCAGGTAAATCACGCTCCACTAAAGCCTTGACACATTTATCCCTGTCAGCAAGCAAGAAATTTTTCAATAAATGAGGATGTAAGTTTTAAAAAAAAAACATAATGTCCAAGGTGGCACAGATATTGATTCCACCTAACCTTAACACTGGATCTAAACCACCTTGCACAATGCCAAATAAATTCTGCTCATCCTTTCTCTTGTGTGCTGCATTGTATGTACACATTTATAGTAGCATTTTACAAACGTATACCGATGATAATCTGTACGATAAGAAAAAAGAAGTAGCAAAAATATATACAGACAGATTGATCCTCCACCCAATCAGTCCTATATTTTGTTTATCCACCTTACATAAACTGCAGAAGAAAGACCCTATATCATAATATAATTTGTTGTGGGATGCATGATAGTATCAATCAACACATTATTAAGAATATGACGTATCATTTAACTTTACCTAAACAAAGTACATATGCAGCCAAGTGCGAGCAAACTTTATTGGTTTCAACTTACAAACTATAAACTGAACTACTGAAGGCATGTAATAATTATGCTTTGCAGTTATCAGATACATTACCTGCTATGCACCTATCTATCCAGCGAATTGTGCGGTACATGGCCTCTTCAATCCGCGGACCGGTAATTGTTGTCTTCACAACATCATCAAGGGCCATGATAATATCAGCACCTATCCTGTTCTGGAACACAGGGTAAAAACAAAGACCAATAAGATATCATTGAAACACTGGAGTATCAAGCAATCAACAGTAAATTCAACGGTATATGCAGCAGTCTTTCTTTTATAGAAACTAATGGACAAGGGAAAACACTATCTAGAAGCGAGCATAATCCTCATCGGTATCAACAGATAAATACAGAATCCAATAAAATCATCAAACCGAGCATTGAACATATGTTGCGACAACAAAAATAGAAACAGCATTTGCCATGAACTCATCTGTTAAATACTGAAATTAAAAGGAAAACTAGGTTGAGTTTCACCTGGAAGCAACCTCCAAGCACTATCCCTTTGATGCCTCAGAACATTTACCATGATACTGATGCTTCTCCAAGTATGTGCTACAGAGATTTATCTTTCAGGCAACATTTTTTAGTTACAGGAACACCTAATGTAATTAAGTAAATCGAAAATTATATTCTATTATTTTAATATTTTCTTTAAAACATTGCCGGGTGGGGGAACAAATTATTTGCATTCGAAACAATATTAACATCTGATACAGGACTTTTGTCATAATGACAATCAATATGATATACAGTATTTATAAGTATGAATATGGGGAATAGCTAGATGGTAATTCTTAGCAAAATCAAACCAGTTGAATAAATGATGAATGCAGGAAGTTGAGAGAGATAGATTGAGATTATATTTTGGAAAAACCAGAAGAGAAACTTGAAACATACGACCACGCAGTCACACACACACTTTACATACGAGTACTAGCAAAACTACCAAAATACAGATCATGAAGATAACCAAAGATTTGTACTTGTATTTGTATAGATTCCTCTGGAGTAAGCAGCATGGGCTTCCCATCAACTGGTGACTGCAAATAACAGATGGTGAACATAAGAATAATGCATAAAAGCAACTTGCAGTTCTTTTAGATGTGTCTTCTCCATTTGATCACCCAAACTTTCGGAACAAGGAACATGTTGCAATCTACATTCAGTCAGCCTTGCATGGAGAAGGGGGTGGGAGGAGCCGAGGAGGGGAGGGGGGAATAGTTACACCGAATAAACGGCTCATTGAAACCCCACATGTAAGATGGCAAGCACACAAACTTTGCATTTTTATTTGAACTATAGTGCACTTTCAGAACTAATAAATCATAGAAAAAGTAGCCTGACCGACATTGTCATCTATATGAATTGGATGCTGAAGATGAATGTGGATTTTACATACAAAAGAAGATAAGTTAAACTAGTACCTGAAATGTGACACCAACTTCAGTAATGTCCGCCAAATGCAATAAGGATACCTGACAGAATAAGAAGTGGTCATGTACAATTGTACACACAAATTATCACTGCAGGCTATTAAATCAAATCATAGGAGTTTGTAACGATATAAACTGATTGACCTAAGCGGTTAATTAATCTATTCACAAGTCAAAAGAGAACTGTTGGTAATATGGTACAGGAAAAAGATCAAGGAAGAACTAGAATACTTTAAATCCAAGGGCAGACTCCTAATTGAGTAGAATGTCATCAATAGTGTATAAACAATCAACTACTCATTTCTCTCAAGATTGCAGAGACAACAATATCCAGGTATGAAAAGTAAAGAAATAACCAAATACTGTCATATAGCAAGAGGGGTTTGCGCTTTGGTGTTCTCAGAATCGAATCAATCTCGGAGGGCAACACTCCTATTTTTTCATAACTCAAATCTTAATTGGAAACCAAACATCCCTCACAAGACAGGTTGATTGAGCTTCTTACATTAACAGATATTTACACACGCGACCAAGTTCATATTGTTCATTTACGTCTATGGTAAACAGACACTTCTGTTGGAACTTGCTCGAGTATCCTAATCTCATGATTTGTCACACAGCATTAAACATGATATACCTAAACTATCTCTCTTTACAGCAACTTGAGGTGGATTCTACTTTAAAAATTAGAGAAAAAAAAAAGCAACGCAAAATAAGAAGGGGTGGGGGATTTTAACAGCAGCAATATTATGATGAGAATTGTATGTTTATTAATCACAAAAGACCCAAATTTCTGCTAGAGCAACAGGGGTAAGGGATCATCGAACGACTTTCAAATAATTTATAAAGATGAAGTGGTTGCAAATACCATTTGAAAGCCACCAGAATCAGTGAGCAATGCCCTAGGCCAGTTCATAAATTTGTGGAGCCCCCCTAACTCATCAATGAGTTCAGAAGTAGGACGAAGGGCAAGATGATACGTGTTTCCAAGAATGATTTGGGCTCCAATATCCTCAAGCTGACTAGTCGTAAGACCTTTTATTGTACCTGAAAAAAAGAAAACCCAAATTGTGTTATCGAGACTAAAACGCAACATATCTTGCTTGTGGCTGCAGGAAGAAAAAAAAAGATGATACTTTTCATCAAGTATATATATTATCCAGTTCCAGTTGCAGTATACACCATGCTATCCATGGTGAATTTCAGCTGGACCTAAGGAACCCTTCCTCTCAGTTTCATAGGATATGAGTTAAAAACAAGATTAAAGAACACCAAACCTAATGGTTACTGCTCTCAACTCTCTGTGATGCACCTAATAGTTAGGGATCTTCATTATGTTATCACTTAACAGGGATGTGAAATAACATATGCATTTCCATTAAATGTGCTTCCAAGCAACATCCAACTGAAAACTAACCTTGAGTCCCCACAGGCATAAACAGAGGTGTCTCACACACGAAGTGCGGAAGTGTGAGTCGAGATGCCCGGGCTCGATTGAACCTCCCAAGTATCTATGACATAAAACATTTCAGTTAAGAATTAACTCATGCAAAGTAGCAAACAAACACTTAATTCAGCTTCCACATAAATTGCCATTAAAGACATTGAAATCATCCGTATGGTGGCCCGTTTTCACCTTACTACTCGAATTGATGTTCTAACACATACTCCTATAAGCAAATTATGCTAAATACCACAATGCACATGTCATCTCACAACAAGCTAGCAATTGGAGTAATTCATGTAAGTTGTAACATACACTAAATTTATCTTACATAAACTAAATTACCTTCAGAACGTATAAACAAAACCATCCGGTCTCTGTTTTCGCAAGATATTCGAATTAATATTCTATGACATCACATATTTACAGATAGCTAAACACAATGCTGAGGGAGCCTGTCCAAACCAGGGGAATAAAAGAATGAGAACAAAACGCACCTCGAACTGAAGCGGCGCCATACAAAACGTCCTGGTTCTCGCCTTCCGGAAGCTGAGACGGGATGAAGTAAACGAAATAAGATGCTGCCTGCTGAAAGGCTGTAAGAGTGACGTGAGAGACATTTTCGTGGCATTGGTGTACATCGGAATTGAATTGAATTGATCTGAATTGAATTAGCTCATGGAAATCGATTGAATTGATGAAGATGAGAGGAAGAATAAGGTACCGAGAATAATGGCGAGAGAGGCGGCCGTTGGAGTCGGGCAGGTTGTAAGCGCTCGGGCAGCAGAGCCCTAACGAAATTTGAGCGGCTTTATATATGGCGCGCCGGCCAAACTCAGTGTTGACTGGCACTTAGTCCGAATCAGGTTACAGTTGGTAACTGTCAATTCACAAAAAGCACCCCCACATAACGCGTGCTTGGCTCGCGTTTTATGAATTGCAAAATGGTCAGGGTGTATTTTTGAAGAAAAAAAAATACATACTATGCACCTGAACCTTTTTTCACTTTTGAATTTTTTTTAAAGGGTAAATTTTTTTGTTGTATTAATTCATAAAAAGCATAACAGTAAAGAGAATTGAACGGAATGACTTAGTACTTATTATTATTTGGACAGTATGTTATATAGACTTGTACATAGAATCATTATAACCTAATTACAATGATTTACATACTAATAATTACAAGGAATTGAATCAATCATGGAGATTTGGTGATCTTTCCTTAATACGCTCCCGCAAGATAGACGTGCCATCATCCACAGAATTTTTGGACCTTAAGGATTGAAAACGAACACGAGCCAGGGGTTTGGTTAGAATGTCGGCAAGTTGATCCAAGGTGTTGACATAGGAGACATGAAACAAACCTTTGGCAGCCAAATCTCGTACAAAATGGAGGTCAAGAGCAATGTGTTTCATGCGATAATGCATGATACGATGTAGAGCGAGCCATTTGCGGAAATTATTTGAGGAAGTTCATATGGAAATTTGTATTGAGTGGTCTTCATAGTGGTGGTCTTGCTTTGTATTATTTGATCTTGCTTTCGAATTGCTAGTCTTCATAATGGAATTTTGACAGTAGGGACAACAGAATAGTTCAATTGATACTCCATGTCGTTCTTATCTCTTATCCGTATCAACTTGCCAATTCACCTTATGTATCACATATATGAAACGTTATTTTAAAATATGTACTTTAATCATTCATTCATTGACTTGTTGGTTAGTGGGCAATTCTTGTCTTTCGATAATTCAATTTCATGGTTCACAAGAAACATTGTGAACCGGCTTGAGATTCGATTATTTAACCGACTTGCCAATTAATTATGTTTGTATCGGTGATGTGGTTTAACTTTCCTTCATCCTTTTTATTTAACCAAGCTCGTTTGTCAGTTTTACTATGAAATGTCATTGATGTTTATGTCGTGTGTTTTGAATAACTTCTCCGCAGCTCGTGTTGAATTCATTATGTTTGTATCGGACACGTTGTTGTAACTTCCCTTCATGCATTTCTATTAAATGCAGTGGCAGAAGTAGGGGGTCCAGTCGGGGCACTTGCATTCTTTGGAATTTTTTTTGAAAAATTACATGTTTTTCAAACAAAGGTACAAAGTGTTTTATATATAACTTTTCAAAACAAAATAGCTCTAGCCCAGTGGCAGCTTGTCCTGTCTAAGGCTCATCACTTCCACAAGGATGTGGGTTTGACCCTTCCTCTTCACATATTTTTTAGTATTCATTTCATATTAGTAATCTTTCCTCTTAAATGTAAAATAATGTTATTTGATAGTTTCAATTATTTACATTTTATAAATAATAATATTTAAGACATACATAGTCATTTAAATCAAAATTTTAATTTTTAATATAAAATAAGTATATTTCACTTCAGGTGACATTTTGTTATTTCTTAACCGATTTTTTGCGTTCGCTCTTGTTTGGACCCCAGTAAATTTTACTCCTACCTTCGCCACTGATTAATAAAATGAAGGTCGTTTGTGAGTAAACACTATGAAATCAATCTGAATTTGGAACATGTTAACGAAACAGCATTACCTTCTACGACCCGATGAAACTGGTAATTAAGACATCTTCAGATTTGTAATCAAACCCAGCCATCTATAGAAATAGTAGTGGAAATAAGTGATTGTAACCTGCAAGATGGTAAAGGAAAACAATAGTAGATTAATGAGGACAAAACCAAAAAACTGGTAGAGGAAAACAATAGTGTAACCTGCAAATTGTTAGTGAACTCGGCAGAAGGCATGCATGCAAGGCTTCCTTTGCATTGAGTTATCAAGTAAAAAGTTGATAACTTCTTTGTTTGTTTGTTCCCCAACAAATGAACAAACTTTTGCTCCTTCACATTGCATGCACACGGTCTCCTATGCTCAATAAAACAACCCTATGTTTTAAAACCGGCGGTTGAACCGCCGGTTCAACCGGTTTAACCGGTAACCCACTAGAGAGCGGGTTAAAAGTGCCTCAAACCGGCAGTGACCCGAAAACGGGGGAACCGGGGTTAAACCGGACTTAACCCGGGACCCGGAAGGGGTTAAACCGGGGTTAAACCGGTTTGACCCAAAAAAAATTTAAAAATTGAAAAATGTGAATTGAAATCCCTAAATTCCTAATTTCCATTCTTCTCTATCCCTCCGCCAGTCCGCCGCTCTCCACCTGTCCATCCGGCGCGCCTCCCTCCGTCTCTCTCTCCCTTTGCTGTCTGAATTCCTATGCTCGACGTGGTAGGTGTTGACTGGCTGGTGGGGTGGAGCCGAAGTGGTGAGGGCGACTGGTGGGGTGGTGCCGGCGATTGATGATGGAAGGAGGCGTGAGTGTGGAAAGCAAGAGAGAAAGAAGAAAATAGAGAAGAGAGAAACAGAAGAAAGAACGAGAAAGAGGAAGAGGAAGAAGACAAGAGAAGAAGAAGAGGAGAAAATAAAGAGAGAAAGAAAGGACCTAGGCCCAAAGTGGTGGTACTGATTAAAGGGTGATTAAATGTTTTAGAAAGCCCATCTTTATTACTTTACTCGGAATGATTTCCAATTGATAAAATTAAGAACGTCTTCATATTCATAAAAAATCTTTTATAAAAAGTAAATATGAGTAAATATAATCAGAAACAAAAAGACTTCCTTCGTTGTGGAGTGGTCATATTCTTTTTATGCCCCGTACTTGTAATTAAAGGGTTTTTTTATCGTATGGAGGTGTAATAAAACAGTCACATGTTCACAATTTTTGGACAATTTGTTATGTTATTAGTCACATCTTTAAAGATAATTATTTAGTTTTTGGATAATTATGATGTTTGGAATTTTTGTTAATCTTTAATAGTCTAGTTGGAGAGTGTATGGTTCTAAATTTCTAATATTGTGTTTTTTCCAAAATAAAATGAGCATTTTAAAAGTTGATATTACTATTTATATGAAAAATATAATGCACAAATATATATATAAATATTATTTTAATGATATACCGGTTTAATCCGGCTTAATCGGTTAAACCGGTTGAACCCCGGTTAAACCTCAACCCGGAGGTCACCGGGTTAACCTCCGGGTCCCGGTTTTAAAACATAGAAACAACCCAATATTGGGAATCTTTACACACACAAGAAGCCGAGAGGGAATAAACAAAAGGCTGAAACTTTCTTCTTCAAACCCCCAGCCATCTGATTGCCTCACTTCACTCTCCATCTTGGCTCTCAATTTTCTTCAAACCCCAGCCATCTCAATTTTCTCTTCTTCAAACCCCAGCAATGGCGTTCTACATACCCATGTTCGTCCTTTTCATCATCGACACCGATAGGTAAAGAACGGTAAGTATAGTTTATACTATTATTCAAAAGTTCATTACCCTTACTCTATGATCAAGAATCGCGGCATTTGTTAATTTCGAAATTGTATATTATTTTTTGAAGCCATTACCTAAGTGTGGTGTCAAATGCATGGAAATTTGGTTCCTAGAGCTGCGGAAATTCAGGTCGATAACAGTGTAAGAGAACCTGTGAGAACTTCTTGGGATCAAGGAAAACATTTCCTTGAGGCTGGTTGGTATGAGTTTGTGCACAAGTACGAGCTACAACATCTCGATGTACTCTAAGTGAGGTTTGAAAGGCCCGGACTTTTCGTCATACACGTTTTGGGGAACAATGGATGTGGTCGCGAATTTCCTCAGTTTGTTGCTGGCCAACAACAACAAGAAGCTGATGGTGATTCGAGTAAGATGTCTTTCGAAACACGCTAATTTACTGTCTCATATTCATTTTGTATAATGGTTGGCAATTTATCTAATTTGTAGTTCAAAGCATGAACGAATTGTTCAAGAATGTTTTATAACTTTTTCAGCAGAAAGATTTCATGTCAATGTGATGTAGTGCATGTTGTGTCTGTTAGCTTATCATTTTTAGGTTTTCTATGTTGTATGTTGCTTTTAATAGCTTGTACGAATGTTTAGAAGACTGTACCATTTGCTAATTTAGTTGTACATTATGGTTGAGGAATTCGGTTAAATTGTGTTATATAGGCCTTGTTTTATTTCTTCCATAAACACATCATTTCACAGTTAATTAAAAATGATAAGCTAATCTTAAAAATGTATAATGTTCGTAACAAGCGATGAAGACCAACCGCAGAGCCTGAGTTTGGTTGATCTAACACTCTCGTCGGACACATCAGACGAGGAATTTGTTGCCAACAAAGGGAAGGGCAATGGGATTGATGGGGTTTCTGGAACAAGTAACAAAGGCAAAGGTATTGGCAAAGCTGGGGGTTCTGGAACAAGTAACAAAGACAAAGGTAAGGCAAAAGGTGGGGAATCTGGAAGTGGTGCTAAAAAGAATCGAATGGTAAGGCGAGCGACCATCCCCGAAAATTGGGGAGATTCAAGTGATTCAGATACAGGTGACATACCTTTGCCAATTACCCACCCAACAACAGGCTACTCATGACGTGTGCGAGTTGCGCTAGCTATCTCACCGACCAGTGGAGATTGGTAAGACCTCCACTACTGCGTTTTTTTATATTATCGAACTGATTTTGATTACTTGTACGCTTCGTAACTCGTATCTTTGTGTGCTCGGCAGAATCTGCCTACCCAATTTGGAGTCACTATGATCAAAGGCAAGAATCAGCTTATCACATTGCGTCTTGGAGGTATTGAGTACCCAGTGAGGGCTTCTAACTATTCCGATAAGTGGGTTAGATTGTTGTCTCCGGGGTGGAAGCATTTCGTCGACTCCAATGGAATTGAAGAAAACGATGCTCTTGAGTTCGTGGTCGACCAAACTGATCTTGACATCTGGCTTGTTCAGATTTTCATTCAATAAATCAGACCGTGACCGAGTTTGAAAGTTATGTTAGATTTAAGTCCGTCTTCCTAGTTTGTTAAACTTGTTCTGAATAATGATGTTCCTATGTAATTTGGTGTCAAGTTCGAATTTGCATTCCTCTTTAATGTGTGCCGAAAACTTGTGTTTAAGAATGTCTTTATGTCGGGTTTGTTGTAATAATGGAGTACTTTGAAATAAATCGGTTACTCGGTCATAATTTATATTCCGTGTCATCATGATTTTTGTATGAATACCTTTGGTTTGCTTAATACTCTTTCATCGTTCAATCCTCTTAACAAACAATGCCCGAATCTTTCTTATCCACGTAGCGATGCTAATCAAGAAATCTAACTAATCTAACTAATCTTTCCGCTCCGTAAATCAAACTAATCTTCTTTAAACTCATCCACCAAGTGTTAACTAATCTCACTGATTTCAAATTAAACAAAACAACTAGAATAACGAAACTTGCAAAGGGAAAACAAATGAAAATGGTGAAAACATATACTTCACAGTAATGCTGCATATACTTCAAAGTTGTCCAAAATAATATAGCCAAATTTACACTCCTCCCAACCTTCTGCATGTTGTCTGTCATGTTGTCTATCACAAGCTGATTGACATTTCGTTTTTTGCCAACTTTTCTTATTTCATCGAGGCCCTAACATTTCATTTTACCATCATTTCAACCCCATAAAACAGCAATATACATACATGTACAAGGCAAGTTAGGAGAACTCACACTTAAACTCATATCACCAAAATCCTTCCTTCAAAATGGCAAGTGCAGCAGACTCAACAATTTGCAACCTTCGAATCGTTGATGAATCATTCACAGAAACGGTACCAATTTCTTCAATTTGTCTCTTTTTTATAAGCAGCCCTGCTTTTCCCCTGTTCTAGCATGAGTCCTAAGAATTTTCTGTAATGTTCTTCCTTGCAGATGCTACCAGTTGATTGGTGTGTCGAACACAGAAGTGAGGTCCCTTTCGCTTGCACGTTCGGTCTATTTGGAGGCCCTAAACACCCGCTGAACGTCGTGGCTTTAGGGAACAGGAAACTATACTTCGAGGATTGATGCCACGAGATTACGGCATGTTATTCGGGTCTCTTTGCCTCGCTTTTATTGCTCTTTGTCCTCGGTTTTAGTATTTTATAACACTATATTGTTCGGTTTTACGCGCTATGTGTTTTTGCGGGTAATTTAGTGTTAGGATGATTTCCAAGCAATAAATAGGCGTTTCAAGGTGTTTTGAAGGATTTACCATCTCGACAAGATCAAGGAACAAATATTCAAGTTTGGAATGAAGTTCGTGCAAGATGGTTTGATTCTAGTGCAAGTCGCTAGGCTTAAATCGCATTACGTTAGGTTCCCGCGCGAAGAACATAGCACGAGAAAGCTCGTCTCGCCACTCAAGGAAGCGGACGGTCGCATGCTCCAAGCTTGGTAGTCAATCAGTAGCCAAGCTTGGCTTAAAAGGAGAGCGGACGACCGCATGCTCTAAGCATGCGCTCGTCCGGTCTGTCAGTAGCGGAGGATATGCTGAAGACTTGAGCGGACGGCAGCATGGTCAGAGCATGCACCCGTCCGCTCCATTTTCCTAGTTCGACGAGATTTTGATCTTTTGAAACCTATATATAGTTGTATCTCTCATTATTGTGATTACGCGCTTTCAAAGACAACGAAGAGCATGGAGGTGTTCTTGGGACTTTGTCCAAGAACCTTCTTGGCGATTTCATCTAGCATTGTGATTACGGATTCGAGGTTTTTATTCAATAAAGTTTACATTCGGTTCAATTGGATTCTACGATTGGTAACGTGTATCAAACCCTAGTTTCAATACCGTTGTTAATTATATTGTTTGCTTTATCATGTTTACTTTCATCATGCATTATATGCGCGTGACAATGATGATGAGTAGCTAATTTAGTAGTGAATGGTGATAGATGATGATATGTTATGAACCCTAGCCTCTGCGAATATATATGTTATGATTAATTGAGTTTCTTGCTTATGCATTATCCATGACTTATTGCTCTTGTTCTGATCACATGCGCGCTTCATAGAAAATACTCTAAGATTCATGGTTAAGCTGTTGACTGTTCATGTTTGTGTTACATAGAAAATACTCGAAAGTCCAGTCTCGTCATAGTAAATCCTCGAATGTGAATT
>JAYMSL010001930.1:0-15542 GCA_036897195.1 Plantago coronopus
AGTGTTAATATAACTTTCTGAGCTCAAAGAAAGCGGGTTTGATGCAAGGTTTATCAAAATACAAAGGAGTCATATGCTCTATGCATGACTAAATGATTTGGTGCAAGCACAAATAAGGATATAACACAGGGACATCCATTCCATCTCCCAAAAACAAACAAGCAATGCCACAAATTCAGATGGACTATAACTTCTAGAGATAAAGAGTTCGTAATACGGAGGTGATATGAAATTCACACCTGTATATGTGTGTAGATATGTGACTGCATGAGCCACATCAATTGCAATATCTAGCCGCGAAGCAAAATTGAGAGTTTGACCATGCAAACCTGCACCAGCATAGCAGTTGTCATTGCAGAAAACTCAAAACGGAAAACAGCAAATGAGAAATTGAATTTACATCTCAAGATATTTGAATAAAAATTGCAGGATGGGAAAATGTTTGTTGATAGGAACTCACAGTCCAAGTGCTCTCTAAGTGTTCCATTTGGAACATACTCGACAACCAGAATCCTTTCACCTCCGTGCTCCACGTGACCATAAAATTTTACTAGATTTAGATGCTCAATTTGCAACAATGTGTGCACTTCATTGTGAAACTCGGGTCCCAAGTGGTTATCATGCACATTCTGCAGAATAATAATATCAGTTCCTATTTCATTCAATCAACTTGGAATTTGCTCAAAAGAAACAGATGATTGAGGAAATAGTATATTTCACCCCAACCTTCTTAGCTCGTTTGACAGCAACTACAGTTCCGTCATACAGCTGACCCCTATATACTGTTCCAAAACCACCTTGTCCAAGTTTATTGCTGGGCGAAAAGTTTCCAGTTGCCTTCACTATTTCTTCCATGGTAAACTTTACACTCCCAGGCTGCCGTGAATGTGCAGATGCATTAGAATTTGAACGACCATAGATGCTATGACTTGAATTGCGTCTCTTCTCACTACCAGAGCTAGACGCTTCTGAGGAATTAAATGAGTTGATTGTTAAAACTTAAAACTATCCTCCCACTCATTTGCAGTTAGATTCATCAAGTATAAAGCAGTATTTCAACCTAACAACAATGCATCATAGCTATCTAGTCATGATTAGGCCACATTCAATCATGGCAAACTACAAATTTTGGTAGGCATGCAAATCAAGAGTAAGTGGAGAATGTAAATTAACTTCTGTATGATTCCAAAACAATGCAACAGCTCCAGCAATAACAAACATAAGTAACCTATATACCATTTCATTACCAAAAGACTGTCATCGATTAGGCCACATTCGATTATTCAAAGACTGCATCTCAATATGAGTTTACGCTATGAATACGCAGCATTGAGCCACATTCAATTATGAAAACTCTAGATTATGGTAGACATCCAAATCAGTATTACGCGGATGAAACTCTACAAGAATACACACATCACTCCATGAAACATAATATGATATCTACCTCTGCATCAGCTTTCTGCATTAATTTGAAAAAGAAAATCGCAACCGACTCCCCAGCTCCCCTGTAACTACAGAATTATCCCTCTATTCCTAAATCCTAAGTCACCAATCTCTTCCACATTCATAACCAGTATCATAAGAATCACATTTACTAGTACGACTGAAGCCACAAAAACCATCCACAATGATAATAGATCATAGCAATCTTCATCAAAGCAGCTCACACACACACAAACACAATGCCTCAAACATTCTACTTCACAATTCATTCCAATTTCCACATCCAATCAAGCAATCATCGAAACAAACATAAGAATCAGTCATCAACCAATCAATCAATCGCGTACCAAACGAGTCGCCAAACTTGCTACTCGATTTCTTCTCTGCCTCAGGCGGAGTGAAACACCGCGCCAGAGACTCCGCCAGCAATCGAACGACGTTCTTGACGGGGTTATTGACTCGATTGACGGTGGCTGAATTGCTAGAAGAGGTAGTAGCAGCAGTTGAGCTGGAGTAGCCTCCGGAATTGTACGGGTACTGCGGTGACGGCGTGGCGGCGGAGGAGGCGCTCCGCTTACCACTGCTGTGAAATGGACTCCTCATATTCGACGAAATGCCAAGACCAAGACCAAGAACATGTATCTACATATCCAATTGAACTGAATTGTGTGAGGGGTCTTTAGAGAGAGAGTTTAGTTTAGTTTTAGAGAGAGAAAGATGGCGGGTAGCTTTAGCAATGAATGTTGCAAGCTGTGTATAAATCAGATGTTCCAACCGTCAACGACGACGACCTTGACTTTTCCTCTAATTACGTTTAGGTGGACTAACAACTACAACTACTAGAATCAACTGAATTTTCCTGCTAATCACAAGTTGCGTTGACATTAAATGCGGAATTAGCGAATAATCCATCTAGGTTACTACGGTCGAAAATGTTGATGACTTGATTCAGATCGAAAATAACTGACTTCTGTAATTTGAAATCTTTGATTATTCAGTAGATGGTTATGTCTTTCCGTAAAGAAAATTGATTTTCAATTGTATGAAATGGTAGTTTACTTAAAAGTCAGACAGACGTCCAAAGCTAATATGAAATGGAGTTGATTGTGTTGGAAATAGTTTTCGGGTGATTGAACGTTAGAAGGAGTTGGGGTTTGTATATTGCAGGTGTCGAGATTGAGTGTTGTTTGTGTGATTGAAGTGTTTTGTATAAACGAATAGATCGTGTAAATTCGTTTGAAATAAGTCGTAATTCGTAGAGATGAACAAATAAAATATTGCATTGGTGATATTGTGAGATGTGGATTCTAAAGAAAAAACAGTATATATCCTTTATTTTAAAGTTCCGGTTTCAATTATAACTTTTGCCCATAATTTTGTGTCACGTGTTATTTCGAATTAAAGTAGTAAATAACATGTGATGAAAAGGTGTTTGGTTTATTCTGTAGATTAATATTTACATTTTCGGTATTTTTTCATACTTTGAGGGATGAGTGCAATCTTACCTAGTTGGGTGAACAATGTGGCACGATGATCGTTTGAGATGTGACTTTTTCTTCCTTTATAGCCTATGTGCACCTGACCCGTTGCTTTGTTTTTAATGTTATTTAGTGCTTCTTTTTTTTTTACTCGAATTGTGAATTTCATAAACGTTTTGTTTTGGAGTCAAAAGTCACTATTTACGACTCTTCTTGGGGATTTGATGAAATTTCTATAGGAGAGATAAGCCCCAATGCTTCACATGATCAAGGCGGCTTTATTGATGTGATCAAGGAAAAAACGGAAGTTAGTTCGCAACTACATTGGAGTAGTCTCAGCATTTCGACCATTGCTCCTACATTCGTATTTCGATCTAAACAAACTCTACGGATACATAAAAGAGGGCTTGAAGGGCTACAACTTTGTTTTTTTTTGTTTTTTTTTACACTGTACTCCTCCAAAATAGGTTACGACCTGATTTATGAATGGCACAGCAACAAAACATTATGCAGACAACAATATTTGAGGCCGTGGCCTCCGAAAACTGCTCACTAAAGGTAGTTTACAGGTAGTTACATCCACTACTCATCTCCACTTCCTCCACTACATCGATCCGAGGTGGGTTTCTCCCACTTTCTCCACTACACCTGAGGTGGTTATCTTCATATCTTATCGGTTAGTCTTTGCTAGTTATAAATATAAAAATCCTTCATTGTAATCTTTATGCAATTCAGTTTATTTGAATTTATTTATGTAATTCAACCTTTTGCTGCAATGAAAATTATATAACTTTTCCAGTAAATTCACAATTGGGGAGTAGTTACACGGGCCATTGCGTAGTTATACATCCAAGAAGGTGCAATCAAAGCTCAGTAGGAAAATCGCAGTCTATTGTTGTTTGTCGGGGTTTTGTTGATTCGATCGGGAGTCGAAGAGATTACAATATCATAGGACTACCGACCACAGTGTCCTTAAACAGGTAAATAAAGTGTGATCCTCTTTGGGGCCTTCCTATTTTATGATCACTAATCATTGTTATAACAATTATTACATCATCCCAGAATTGTTTGTTAGGTTTTCTCTTCATATAGAATTGAATCAGGAAAATTAAAAACCGTTATCATGCCTTATTCACGAGTTAAACCACCACAATCAGATTCTTACGCACGCATCCATGACGTGCACAAACATATATGTGTGTGTATGTGTCTATGCGTATATATATGTGTATGTGTGTGCACGCTTGATTATGTACGAAATTGTTGCACAAATCCTGTTTATACCAATTGATTTGTTATTGACAAATATGTTCATGTTAAGTGATACTGAGGTATGTTAATGACTCTTACTAATAACATGATGATAATACGCTTTCCCATAAATTATTCGGTCGGTGGTACGCGTCACTGTGAGGTAGATGTGGACCACTACTAATGCACATTCAACAAATCAACCTGTCCAACAACTTTTATTCAATACACGTGTCGTCTGAGCCCGTATAAAACATACTAGATGGGCCTAGCCCAATACACAAAAACCCTTCCAAATCATCTTCACCCCAACAACTTTTATTTAATACACGTGTCGTCTGAGCCCGTACAAAATATACTAGATGGGCCTAGCCCAATTCACAAAAACCCTTCCAAATCATCTTCACCAAAGTTATTTATCTATACACAAACACCATCTAGTGAATAACAATCACTCCAAATTGCTCATAACAATAAAGTAATCTCCTCCCCCCTTCCTTCCCCTCCTAGATCTAGTACCTCTCACCCTTTTCCACCCCATAGTCCTATCCCACACCATCCCCAATTCTCACAATCTTACTTTTACTTTTCCAAAGTCTTCGAAAATTTCGTAAATCTTTAACCCCGACCCTTCAATCATCTGAAACTTTTACGATCCGACAAAAATTACATCAACCCGAACCCTTATATATACCCTCCTCACACAACCAAAAACAAAAAAATTAACCTGAAAATTGGGGAGGGCACAAGTTAAGCATAAGGTACGTTTCATTCTTTTCTCTCTTCCCAATAACCCCCTCGAATGTATGGTAGATTTACTCTTTTGGGTATTTTTCCAAAGCAAGAAATCAAGAATGCCTCTTCATTTTCCTTTTTTCTTCTATAGATAGTAAAAATTGAATTTTCCCAAATACTGTGCAAAACCCATCGTTGAAATCTCTGTCATTCACTTCCCCTGCGTTTTCAAATGAGCGGGACTTTAATGGGTTCCTGCTCGCCCTAGCTTTTCGCCAAAAACACCAACTTATTCCCGCCAACAAGCCCACGAAAATTATTGGGTTAATCGCTGAAAAAAATTGTAGCTTTTGTTGTTGAGCTCATTCTGTGTTGATATTATCAAAAGGGTTTTTGTATCTTGATTGTTCTTTCATTCTGTGAGCTCGATTTTGTTTTAGGGTATGGTTGTGAATTGTGGGAAAACTAGCTAGATTTTGGTAATTTTGGTTGGATTGTGTAGGAGAGTTGATGGGCTTGTTGTAGAGTAGAGATTAGGGAGATACATTTTAGGGAAGGTTCGATTTCGTAGCTGGTTTTCGTGTTTGAGTGAAGTGTGAGTGTTTGTGACTGGCAGGGAGTTAATTTTGTTAGGGGTGTTGTTGTACATTGGATGGCAAACGATGAAAGATTTATGAAAGTATATTATGAGGCTAAAAAGAGGGCTTATGAATCTCGTAGATTTCCAGTGGAGTTGGGCTCTAATATGGAGAAGTTTTTATCGGGTTATGCAGATAAAATGAAGAAGAGTGATGATGATTCAGTGGAGTCGAAGAAGAATGTTTCCGGTAGTAGAGATGGTATAGAAAGCAATGTGAGTGCGGATGCCTCTGCAAATGAGTCTGTTGCTGTTGAAGGTTCTGTTAGCAGGAAGAGGAAGCGTGAGGGCTACACGGCAATGCTGGATTGGATGCACAAGGTTGCGAAAGACCCTGCTGATCCTGCTATTGGAGAGATGCCTGAGAGGGATAAGTGGAAGGATTATGGAGCTGATGTGCAGTGGAAGCAGACTATATTGATTCGTGATGCAATGATGTTGGAAAGTAATGTGGATGCACGCTCACAAATGTTGGTTTGGCAGGTTTACATCTTATGTCTCTCATGCTATTGCATTTTACATATTATGTGCATGCAATCGTCTGTGTTTTAGCTAGCATTTATATTTTAAGGTTTAGACAATGAGGTGCATATAGATCTCTCATAACATGGCCAATATGTTTTTTTTTTTAAACATTTGCTAGAATTTGCGATGGTTTGATGGTTTAACTTGCTTTATTACTTTGTATTTAGAACCTGCAGATAGTGTTTGTTATTATTAAGGAATTTTCAAACTCGTGGTCGTAGCTTTTGATTGTGTAATGAAAGTACATTAGAATGGTTGCATAACATATGTATGCTCCTTAGAGTTTGAAGTAAAAGGGGCGGGCAGAGTGTGGGTTTGTTACTTTGTTGTAGCTTGAGTCTTCAGTGAGCTCTTCCTCCCCTCTATCATTTGGTTGGTATCTAGAACGTGAGAGTTCATGTTGGTCCATTCTGGTTAGAAGACGTAGTTCAATCTAGTCTTTCTTTCCCATTATTGGTTCGTGACGTGAAGACCAATATATTTATATTTCTGCATGGAGATGCAATCTTTGTGTTTGAATGAATAATAGATGAGCAGCTTATGCTGGTGATTTCTGTCTATATTTAAGATGCTTGACCAATGTATTTGGATTTTGGTAATTAGCAGCAAAATGTGGAAAACCATTTATTTGTTACATTTAGAAGGGTTATCACTGAACTATGCTGTCCTTGAAATTGGAGCCCCTTGAGCCTTGAGGTTGGATATAATTCAGTTTCTGTCTCACTGTGGAGATGCCAGAACCAATAAATTCAGCATTTTATACTTTGCCATTGATCGGTTCGTTGTTATGTACATTGTACAACATTCGCTGATGCAATAACATACTTGTGTGGTCGTGTTTATGCAAAAGACCTGCGACAACAAACATTGGTGCATAACAACGACACCACTATTTAGTCTTGATTCAGGTTGTAAGTTGAAAATTATCTGTCATGTTCTCATGTGTATGGATATAACGGATCCGGTCTTACATTCTGAGAACAAGGCTTTGCCTACAGGCTCATAAGAGGCCATGTTGTATCTGTCATCAATTTAAATTCTTTTGGGGTTCATTGATTTAATATTTGGTGATTCTTTTCAGAGAATGCAAAAAATGCACCCTGTCATGTACGATGATCATGGTGGAGGTTCCCCTGGATTAAGAACTAGCCAGAGGATTGCTACTGTCAGGGACAATCCTCGAAATGTAAGAGGGGCGGGCACTCCCGGTTCATCATCCTCAGCTCAAAACAATAATTGTGCAGATATATATTCTGACTCATATTCAAAGAGGATGGAAATCCCTGTGGGCTCACCTTTTCAAGCAGAGCTGCCGCAATTTGTTGGAGTAGCAGAATATCAAAGTGATTCTAAATGGTTAGGCACCCGAGTTTGGCCGCTTGATAAAGGAGAACAAATTAGAAGCTTAATTGAACGAGATCCCATGGGTAAAGGAAGACAGGAATCATGTGGCTGCCAATTTCAAGGCTCTTTGGAGTGTGTAAGATTCCATATCAGAGAAAGAAGGAATAAGGTGAAAGTTGAGCTTGGCTCCGCTTTCTACTTGTGGAAATTCGACAGGATGGGAGAGGACGTTGCACTAACCTGGAGTAAAGAAGACAAGGCCAAATTTCAGGATATAGTGCAAAAAAACCAGGTATCAAATGGAAAGTACTTTTGGGATGAGTTGTTTAAAGTTTTTGCACACAAAGGCAGGGAAGCGTTGGTGAGCTACTACTTCAATTCTTTTCTTCTAAGGCGGAGAGCTGACCAGAATAGAAACAAGACGGACAAAATCAACAGTGATGATGATGAATCTGAATATGGCCCAACTGCTGATAGATTCGGCCACAGGGCTGCCTTCTCTCCAGGCTCCATTTTCCGCTCACCTAAAAAACCTAATCAAGGTCGCCGATAGCTGGCTCAAACTCCTCAAGCTCCATTACATGCTCTTTGCATCAATCCTTTTACCCGAAAAAAAGTGATTTTTTTTAGTGTCTGGCTGACATCTTGTCACATTTTGGAGACTAGAATACATTTCGGATAGTTGTTCAGAAGAAAAACTTACAAGTTACCTCAGCTTCTAGACTATTGATATTTTGGGCGTACAGGGGGAAAGTTGCGGTATGGTAAAGCGTAATCAAATATTCTTGTTTCTCGTATAGATTTAGTGAACCATGTTCTTGGTATATGAATTTTGCCTCTTCTTTGCAAGACCGCATAGTTTCTATGTTTGTTTCCTTTCGACTGTTGTTTTCGCTCGCAGAGCAGTGAGTATTAACTTGGTATCCAGAATCAGTTCTGTGGTCCTGTGTTGTGATGATGATGAGATGCAGTTTTGGCTTTGTTTGTTGAAATTCCATCTACATGTTTGGTTTCTGTTACACTAGGTAAGTTGCTTTGTTTGGTTCAATTGACCATTTCCTAAACAAAATGGGGGAGCCAATAATGCATGCAGCCAATTTGTATTTTAAATTTAGTGTTGGCTTGGCTATAGCTGTGAATGTGGACCATAATGTTGTCATACATTCATTTCAGGATAACAAGTGATATGAGACCTCATCATATTATTAGTGTATAGTAATATAGTTTAACCCACATCTTTGGATAGTGATGTAGACCAACCACAAATTCAAGATTTTAGTGCATCTTTTTTCATGTCCTATGTGTTTTTGCATTATAGTAAAAGATTGAAAGAATACCGCGAGAGCGAATTGTATGATACACATATCGATGAAAAAGATCAATCACCTGAAGAGTTAAATATATAACCTCTTATATACGAATCAAGCTGCAATTGTTTATCTTCGTTTATATTATCTCGTCAATATCTAACTATTTTAGTGAATTTGTTGTAATGAAATACTACAAGTTTTAGAACGAATGACTTGATGAAGTGTAGTATTATCGACTGAGCCAGCGCGTACTCACCTTGATTAAAGAAGACGCCACTTGAAGAATCTTAACCTATGCAGTACGAAATGAAGTGGTGCTTTTTGTTAGTGAACAAAGCTAATTTGGTCTCAATCATCCACATAATAACATATTGACAAAAACAAGCCTTTTTCTATTGCTGTATTTGTACTTAATAATTGTAATTTATTATTCCTAAAGAAAATTGCTAATGATCCAATCAACTCCTAATCATGCTTTATATGACGTGATTGGCATTAACCTTTTTTGGGGGAGAAAAAAACAATAGGATGATGAAGTAATACTTACATAAAGTCAAGTGATTTTGTACTAATAAACCACTCAATCAAGACTTACATACCATTTAATAAGTAAAATTTCATATATGTATTAAGTATCAAGGAGCCTTAAAAGTTAAAATGATGTTCTAGTAGTTGTAACCTGGGTTTAGTCCGATCAATCACCTCACCTAATTAGGCGGTTCCACCTTATAAGACGCTTGTTAGACGGTTTGTGAGTTGTGACTGTTTGGCAAAACAAGCCGATATAGTGTCTGATTATTGATAAGACGACGAGTAGTTGATCAGATGAGACATAACTGATTGAATGAATGTGACTGATCAGGTCGTGTCAAACACACACTACATAGAGTAGATTTTCAAACCAGTCACCATATCATCCACCTTGATGTTCATCAAACTGAATTTTGTAAATAACGTGATAAGGTGACTAACCAGATCACATCAAATTAACTAAAAAGAAGATGGTTTGAGTCAAATCATCTTCTTTGATGAAGTTCAATATAATGACAATTAGATAACTGATTTATTTAAAAATCTAACTTATCGTAAAGTAAAATTACTAAACTAGATGTCGATGATATTATACCTACACCTACGACTTTATCATCTATCATTCACCTTACGGATATTACCAAACCGTTAAGGCTCTGTTATTTTCAACTTAAGTTCAGATCCATTCAGTTCAGTTCAATTCAGATCAATTCAGATTTGGTTAGTTCAAATTTATACTTCACATCAAATTCATTAATTTAAGTTCACTTCAGTTCCGAAATCTTGAAAACAGAGCCTAATTAGTAATTAGTGAAAGAATCTTGTCTTGAAAGATGTTACTTAAATTAATAGTATTAGAAGATGAGATATCATATAGTAGCTCATTATACATATCCATTAGCCTTCATCTTCTCCATTTCATTCAATTCAATTCATTTACTCCTTTGCTTGAAGCAGTTGAACAAGCAACTATTAATTCTCCATTGCTGTCTCCTTCTCTCTACCTTTCTTTCCACCTTCACAAGATCAGCAAGCAAACATGTCTTCTCCAAGCAAGCGGCGTGATATGGACATAATGAAACTGTAATAGTTTCTGCTAATTATGTTGTTTCCCCTTTAATTGCTGTGCTTTGTGTTGTCTGATGTGGAGTGTTTGGTTGTTGTTGAAACAGGATGATGAGTGATTACAAGGTGGAGATGATTAATGATGGGATGCACGAGTTTTATGTTCATTTCCATGGACCCAAAGACAGTAAATCTTCCAACTTGTTTATCAAAATTTGATCTTTGAGGTGTTTTTGGCTGCTTTGAGGTGTTTTGTTTGATGGGTTTTTCTTGGATTTTGTTCTTGATTGGATTATGTTGTTTTGTATGATTGTGCACTTTTCTGTGTTTGAGCTTATGAAGAGGCAATTTGAAGTCAAATTCTATTCTTAGCTGTTGTTCATTTGGAGTAAATCTGCCTAGAGAGTTTGACTAAAGCTTTTTCTGGATTTGGGAAATTGTTGTATTGATTTGCTCATGTTGAAGTTTTAAAGAGTTTTGAGATAGCATAATCTTATTGGCTTTTTAGTTCTGTTGAGGTTTTGAAGAGTTTTTTGATAGCATAACCATGTTGGCCTTTAGTTCTGTTCAAGTTTTGAAGAGTTTTCAGATACAATAGTCTTATTGGCTTTTGGTTCTGTTGAGGTTTAAAAGAGTTTTCGGATAGCATAATCGTACTGGCTTTTAATTTCTTTGCTAAGGCAAGATTTTCTTTTGGGTTTGTATTTGAAGTTGAGATAGAATGTCCTGCAATAGATTATGCGGTGATTACTCTGTGTGAAACGTGCCAAATGGAATGTATTAGGTCCTTACCAGGGCGGTGTATGGAAAGTAAGGGTGGAGCTGCCTGATGCTTATCCGTACAAATCTCCATCGATAGGCTTCATTAACAAGATCTACCACCCGAATGTGGATGAAATGTGAGTCATGTACATTGATGATAGTTATGTACTTGCAAAACATAGAGATTTCATAGACATTTATGACGGTTTAATTTTTGTTTTGTGGATGATCAAATCCAGGTCAGGCTCAGTTTGCTTAGATGTGATCAACCAAACCTGGAGTCCTATGTTCGGTAATCTTGAATCTTGATTTTGGTGTTCAATCTCTTGCCTGGGTACTGAAATTTCATAGAACTCTTTGCAATTTGTTTGTTGACGATGACCGACATATTTGACAGACCTGGTGAATGTGTTTGAGGTGTTTATACCACAACTTCTGTTGTATCCAAATCCATCGGACCCCTTGAACGGGGAGGCTGCAGCTCTCATGATGCGTGATCGAAGTGCTTATGACCAAAGAGTTAAAGGTACCATGTGCTGTCTTTTCTTTCTTTACAAAAAATAAATAAGTATGGGAATAGCTTGCATTGAATGGGCTAGCAAAAATGTGTGGTCTAAAATTTAAGAAGGATTCCTGGAGTCCTATGGATCAGGATCCATCACCTGCATTGCAATTATGCAATATAATCATAAGCAGAGTTCGCAAAGACGAAAAAGGATAAAAACGCTTATCTGATTACGTTTGATTATGGGAACTCAATTACGTTTCTCTCTCATATACCAAAACGATGCATACAGTGTGTACATGCCATGCACCATTCTTTCTAATTTTCCTTTTCATTTTGTGGCGAACCCATGAACCTAAAGTTCTCTGACATTTGTCATGGGCATGAGTTAAGTGACTTGCATAAAACAGAAGTAGATTGGCCTTGTTATTATCATTATGTGCAAACCATTTGTAGAAGCCTCATCTCTTTCGAACGGTCTTTACTTATTAGTATAGCTTCTAGATGCATGAGGAGTTTTCTCTATACAATGAAATCCATGAGGGAGGATTTGTCAATAGTAGGTTGAAACTTGAAAGTAGAAGGTGCTACTGCCCCCATGTTATTTTCATTGGGGTGGAATTCGCTCTTTAAGCCGAAGCTTTCTGAAAATGGGCATTTGCTGCATCAAAGCTTTCTGTGATGGACATTAAGGGGTTTCCACAATGGTGTTATTATAAGCATTTTGCATTTTTGCTAGGTAACAACATTGATGAGGAATTAATACACATTACACAAAACACAAGGGCTGGGTCGGAAATTCTTATATACACCAAAGCTAGATGTAATGCATATATTTCGTTCAACCTCACTTGAAAGAAAAATGTTAATGTACTATTGCAGCATTTTTAAGTGTTTGGAGGAATCACTACATAATGCACATGATTTACCTGAGTTTTCATGAATCTCCGCAGTTTTTTAGACAGTTACTTTGTGCCTCATTGAGCATGTCTTACCTTCGTGTCCTCAATTAAGTTCTTACCAAGTCGAATCAGAAACATTAGATACATCATATTACCACAGAACATTCGGTGGCCATTGTGGCAGCATTGCATAATCTTGGCTTTTTGATAATCATTACTCATTATATTGTTCACTTCACAGAATACTGTCTGAGGTATGCCAAGCCAGAGGATATCGGGGCTGCTCCAGAAGAGAACTCGAGTGATGATGAGGAGCTAAGTGATGTTGAATCCGACTCAGGCGATGAAGGTGTTGTTGGAAAAGCGGATCCATAGATTTTCCGTTGCTGCAGCAACGTGTCAACATTATGTACATAATCTGCAGTGTGTATCTGCATAAATTATCTACCAAGTATATTACTACTATTCACTAAGAAGAACTATTCATTGGGATGGATGTACAAACACATAACTATGTTCCCTTCTTTAATCCTTGTAAGTTGTAACCTTGTTGTTGTTGTTTATGAAAATGTAGATAACATTGTTTCCAAGTATGTTTCTCGTTGCCAATTCCACGAATGCTTCACAGAATTATGTCGAGAGATGTTTCCCTTATTATGTTAAATTCTAGAAAATTAAACCCATAATAGTTCTATTATGTAATGAAATACACCTATAATGGTTCTATTATGTAATGAAAATTCAGGAAACTATACAATAATTCCGACCTACCGGATTCAAACCATAGATCTCTATTATGTAATGAAAATTCGGGAAAACTATATCAAAAATTCCGACCTATTGGATTCGAATAATTGAACTTCATGTAATGAAAATTTGGGAAGAATATAAAAAAAAGATCCGACCTACCGGATTCGAACCATAGAGTTCTATTATGTAATGAAAATCCGGTAAAACTATACAAAATTCCGACCTATTGGATTCGAATCATTGCACTCTATTATGTAATGAAAATTTGGAAAAAATATAAAAACAATTCCGACCTACCGGATTCGAACCAGTGACCTAAGGATATCAGCAAATACTACAGTCCTCCGCTCTACCAACTGAGCTAAGGTCGGATACGTTATAATTTGCATAACATATTTATTTTTTAATTAAAACGATCTATTATTATAATCTCCAATTACGGCCCATAATTATAATTTGCGTCATTAAATCTCATCGCCAAGATCATATTTTTAAGATCATATTAAGCATCTGAAAAGATGGTTCTATTCACATACATTGCAATATTACAATCAAGAACACTAAACACGAATTAATTAGCATCACAAACAGTTTAACTATGCTTTCTTCTTCATAAGCCAAACTTAATCAACTGAAACAGGCTGCATATTCTCACATTCTTGCCTCAGTTCTTCAAACAGGACGGATGACAAGTACCGTTCTCCAAAACTCGGATGCACGGTCTGCAAACCACCATTTCACGATGTTACAACGCTACGTAACATGATCACATGTCTTTGCTATTTATGTCATAGCACAATATCAAATTGGTCTGATGAGTTCTTACCACAATGAGTTTGCCCTTGTTTTCAGGCCTCTTCGCAAGCCTGAGTGCTGCGACAGTGTTAGCACCCGATGAAATCCCAACCTGCACGTTACAGATCCCACGATGTATGCTCGTAAGTAACAATAAGATCAGTTTTGCATAGATAGAAAAGCAAAAAGTTGCTTGGTTCTAAGTTACCATGAGCCCTTCCTTTAAGGCCAATTGCCTGGCCATTTTAACAGCATCATCACTCGAAACCTGCATCGTAACATCTTCTCACATCAGAAAGGAATGTGCAGCCTGTTATTATTAACATGACTATGTCTAATGAATCTAGCTATAGCCTATAAGCATAAAGATGATTACCATAAGGACTTCTTCCATGACATCCATATCAAGGATATCAGGCTTGAATCCGGCTCCGTTTCCCATAATTTGATGAGGACCTTGGATTATATACAGATATATAATGTAAGAAAGGGATGTAAGCACTAGCTAGCTGCTCCGCCCTGAAGACTTTTCATTGATAATACTCCCCGAACATGATATATAATCGGAAGTTACCTGGTTTACCGCCATTAAGAACGTTGCTTTCTTCTGGCTCAAGTCCATAAATCTGCATATAATGCGAAATCATTGTTGATATAGTATCAACAACATACTCATTCGAATTCATGTTTATGAACTGGTCTAGCTGCAGAGTCGATAAAGACTACATCAAGCACATTTACCTTAACATTAGGATTCTTGGATTTCAGATACTGTCCAACACCAGATACAGTACCTCCACTTCCTATCCCCATGATGAAGATGTCGACTTTACCATCCGTATCCTCCCATATTTCTGGACCGGTGGTCTCGAAATGCACCTGCCATTGAGTTTTGCATCATATGGTAATTCTTAGAAGTTATAAGTTGAGAAAGTTACATCATATTATGATATATAGGACTTGATCAAACCTGCGTGTTGGCGGGATTGGAGAACTGCTGAAGCATGAAAGCATCAGGTGTGGATTCGACAAGATCATAAGCTTTCTTAAACGTACCTCCCATTCCTTTCGTTGGATCTGTGAGGATCAGATCAGCTCCAAAGGCTCTCAGTGTAACCCTTCTTTCCAAGCTAGTGTATGATGGCATTGTTAGAACCATTTTGTAACCTTTGATTGCCGCCATAAACGCCAGGCTTATTCCCATGTTTCCCGATGTAGGCTCGATCAACGTGGTCTGAGACCAGAAACAGAAGATTAGCTAATATGTGTTGGATAACGATATACGTCATTTACCTAGTGAATCGAAGCACGTATAAAATACCTTTCCAGGAGTGATCAAGCCTTTCTTTTCAGCATCTACCATCATGGCTAGTGCAGGTCTGTTCACCCAAAAGTAAAATATGCTAGTATCTCAATAGCTTCAAGCCTTCAACAAATTTGTATCAGGGAACAAGAATGGAAACGGTTGCTGTTACCTATCTTTGATGCTACAAGTAGGCTGAAACA
>JAYMSL010001931.1:0-15540 GCA_036897195.1 Plantago coronopus
ATATATAGTACTAGTAATATGTTAAAACTTCAAAAAAAAAAAAAGAGAGAAAAGAAGAACAGAAAAATAGAAGGGTGCTTTTTTGTTTGTAAAAGCTAAAAATATAATATAAAAACATAAATGGTAAATTAGTAAATTAAGAGGACACATGTCACTTGATAGGGTTATTGGGTTCAAACATGGCACACATCATGGTTCAGAGAATCTGGAGTGTGTTTGTATATAGTCATGCCGAAAACAAAAGAAGAGCGACTTAAATTAAATATCACAGTTGAACCATAAATTTGATTTAGGGTGGATGAAAAATCGAAAATGCTCATTAGTTGATTTGTTGGTTGAGTGAAATAAATGGTTTAAAAGATAGAAAGATATATACATTAATTTTCAAAATTCAGGACGCGGGCAACTTATCTCCCCTATATGCATATCGGTCCAATGAGATCTTCATAAAATTGAGACAATAATTCTTCAGATGTAAGGAAATGAAGCCCTTCTTAGAGCACTCTTACAGGAGTCTCAAAGAATTCCCTAAAATTTTATCTAAAATCAAATCCTATATTAGTTTTAGGGAAATTTAGGGAGTATATATTTTTAGCATCAACTTCAGATTCCTATTTGCAATGCAAAATACTAAAGGAGGGTAGTATGGTCCACCAATATCACACTCAATATGCATATAGGGAGAAGATAGAGAGGTATAAATTTGAGAATTAATTTAGGAACTCCCTAGATATAGGAGTTCAATTATTGTGGGTCCAGATATTTAGGAGTCCTGAAGTTGTTGTGTTTTCAACACTTTTCCCTAATTTCTCCTCAGATTTGAGTTTAGAAATACTTTAGGAGTCCTATAAAGAGTGCTCTTTGTATTTCTAGGAAATCTCGGAATACAAGGGCAAAGTTGTGACATCAAGTGAGTTTATGAGGGCACTTTTAAGTTTTAACGTTTAAGGGTGTACATACATCAGTCACCACTTCATATATCGAAAGATAACATTATAGACTACTCACGTATTAAGATTGATTGTCGGTCTAAAAAAAAAAACGTATTAAGATTGATAGTCAAAATTAATTGAAATAGTCAAAATAAACTCATGGGTCCAATCCAACACTGATTAATTAGAGTCAGTCACAAAAGAATAGATGAAGAAGACCGTGGCTGTCACAGGAGGATCCGGCTACATAGCTTCATGGATTATCAAGCTCCTCCTCCAGCGTGGCTACATTGTCAAAGCTTCCGTTCGTTATCCTGGTAACTAGTAACCCCACTCTTCTACATTTTCATGTCTTAATCGCTACTTATAGTTGAATGCTAATTACTTGCTCGCGCTTGATGATATGAGTTTTGGTTATCTACAGATGACCCCAAGAAAATTAACCACTTGCTCGCGCTTGATGGAGCCAAGGAGAGACTCAGGTTGATCAAAGCGGATTTGCTAGATGAAGGATCCTTTGATGCTGTTTTTCAAGGCTGTGATGCTGTTTTCCACACTGCTTCGCCTGTTATTCTAGAAACTGACAATCCTGAGGTACTGTACTAGTATCATATGGATTATGGAATGAGTTGCTTAGGTTTAGCTCCAGTTTGTTTGTACCTTTGCAAATAGGGCCTCATTTAATTTGCTGTTGTGCAATCCTAATTCATCTGCTCCTGGCAATTAGGATGGGCGAGTTTGGTTTTTCGAGATAAGGTTTAGCTGGTTTAAACTTAAGTTGCAATGGAGACAACATATAAAAATATTTCATGGTAGAAGGTTCTTCCGTTTCAGTTTGTGTCTGTTTTTTTTATTGGAATGTAGGAAACTGGAATAGATAATGTTGACACTAGTGAAAGTCTTACCTTAATGTGTGAGTAGCTGTTTATACTTTTTTTTAAGTATTGGTACGCTCAAAGTCCCCTTTGCTAGTTGTACAATCCGTGATTCAGAATCATTTGTCACTCAGGTCAGATTTGTTTCCAACAGGATGAATTGCTTGCACCAGCACTTAAGGGGACTTTGAATGTCCTTAAGTCAGTTGTGAAAACACCATCTGTTAAAAGGGTTGTGCTGACATCTTCCACAGCTGCGGTCTCTACCAATGGAAGAACATGTACACCAGAAGTCGTTGTTGATGAGACTTGGTTCTCTGACCCAGAGTATTGCAGAGAAAACAAGGTCATCTGCCATTCACCTAATTATATTATTTTCACTTTCAGAACTGTTGGTAACTGAAGGTTTGCTAAATTGTCAGCCTTGTACAATTTGGTATGGCTACAGTACCTTTAATTTTGTGAATTTGGTTATGGTGAATGGTCCCCAGTTAACCATGGTTTTGTATGCACTAGGGCCTAGGCGTCATTATATGGTACTCCCTCCGTCCAGTCAAATGTTTCCTGTTTAGTTTTGTTGACTTTTTTTGGGTCGTAAATTACTCCTATGTTGGTTAAAAAAAAGTAGAAAAATTACATTAAAAATGTATAATTATGGTAATATTTTAATATATTTTTTAATTTTTTTGTTCAATAAGAGTTTGGAGTAATTTGCGACTGAAAAACGGTTATCAAAACAAAATGGGAAGCTTCTTCTTGGACGGAGGTAGTACTAAGTAGTATAAACTTTTGATAAAGAATGACTGTGTAGTGCAGCTATTGTTCTCTTTGTTGTGCTTTGATCCAAGACTTCCGTATTTGTATAAGACTGGAAAGCTTGCGTAAATGCCATCTCTGATAATATAGTATGTGTAAAGCAAATGGATTACGTGATGAGTGCATGTGAATTTGGAAACAATTATAGACCTTAATTATGCATTCATGTTTCCAGACAAGATCATTTGTACGGCAAGCACATTGCAAGATAACGGTATCATTATTATATTAATCTGTCTTCCTGTATTTCTTAACCAGCTTCAAAGTGTTCTGTCTATGTATCTATGTACTACTTTTCTTGAACTATGTTAATGACACCTACTATACTCACTTTCCCTTTTACTATTTTAGTGTGCTGGATCTTCTTGGAGTGTAGGGAACATAATAAATTAAAGAACCTAGTTGTTTGTGACCGGCTGTTCTCTTTGCTAGTTTAATTTGGCTAAAAACTATGTACTGACTGCTGGTATCCATCATTGGTTGTTCTTCATGTTCAACTTCTTTGGTTAATCATGGTTTACTTACCTATATGGGTAGCATAATTGTAGTTACCGTTGTGTTTGGGTGGGTTGTAAATGAATTTGTTTAGAATAGGGCGGAAACCATTTATCACCTAATTGTAGTTTGTAGCAATTGGATGGTAATCGGTGGGTATGGCTAACCCATGTCTTATGTCTCTTATGTAATTTATTATTGTTGGGTTTTCCAACAAAAGACGTGGGTTAAAAGTTAATTATTGTTGGGAATACCACGGACTGACGAGGCTTAAAAGTTCAACATGTAATGTCAGTACATGTTGAACTTGATCAGCCATGGGTTAACCAAATTATAATGCAGGTCAACTTGTTTTATCCACTTTTGAAAAGACACCCTTTTTATTCGGGTTGAGTATGTGTGTACCCAATATTTGGTGAATATTTCTAGCACTTGCCTAGGCGTTCCTCTCACATTTTCTTTGTCTATTGTTTTTACCAGCTCTGGTATAGGCTCTCAAAGACATTGGCAGAATCTGCTGCCTGGAAGTTTGCTAAGGAAAAAGGCATTGATTTGATTACCATAAACCCTGCGTTGGTTATAGGTCCCCTTTTGCAGCCAACACTCAATATGAGTTCTGCTATGATCTTGGATATTTTGAAGGGTATGTAAGTTTTATTCAATCCGTGGCATATTAACTTTCCTGAAATACAGCACTTGCTATACTGTTGACAAGGGGTCCAGTGTTCTATTTAGTTCTCTTTCCTAACAATATACTGTAGCATGCAATCTCTCAAGTCTGAAGTACATCCAAATTTGAAAGTTCCATATACTGATATTCAGATTGCTGCTTATATTCTTCTATGTTATCCTTTCATGGTATTATTAGTAACATGGTTAGCTGCTCAAATTAGGATCGAGGAAATTGCTAGTCCTTGAACTTGATAATTTATGGTCCTTATTTGCAGGTTCAAAAACATATGCAAACGCTATTCTTAGATTCGTAAACGTGAAAGATGTTGCAAATGGACATATTCTGGCATATGAGACTCCTTCAGCAACTGGAAGATATCTCATGGTTGAGAGAGTTGCACATTACTCTGAAATGGTTAAAATATTGCGTGACTTGTACCCTGATATTAAACTCCCTGCTATGTAAGTACAATAATCATTATTGACCTTCCTCGTATCTAATTGATGTCCTGTATGCATTCTCCATATATTCATTTCCTTGCTGCTAAACTACTGTTTCATTACTCTAACAGATCTTGTTGAAGAGGTCAGTTGCTGTTACATTTCTTTTTTCTACCATGTCATGGTTTTCACTCGTTTTTCTTCTGAGTATTGCTATTCAGAAATTTGAATACCCCACCTTCTTTTGTTCTTTTTTATTCAATTAATTAGTTATTCATTTAAATGGGTCGGTTGCTGCAATGATATTTGAAACAGTGATCACCAGTTTTCTTTTCTGGTCTTGAAGGGTACTTACTGTTTGTACGTTCTATGCATTATGTTTTTACGATTTTCATGTATCCCTTCTCCTGTGAACCAATCTCAGTTATGTCTAGAACTGTATTAAATTCACAAAAGTCGATAAACTTGTCCCCATCATATAATTTTAATTATTTTTTCTTAAATATTTGATGCAGGTCTCAATCTGAGCCAGTCCTTCCGACTTACCAAGTCTCGAAAGATAGAATCAAAAGCCTGGGTATTGAACTCACCCCCCTTGAAGTGAGCGTCAAGGAAACTGTTGAAAGCTTGAAGGAGAAGGACTTCTTCACTGCCCCCCTTATACCCTGATGTTGAACTCCTCTCTAAGTAAGTAGTGGCATGATGATTATTGACCTTTAGCTTGCTACTCCATGTCTTGCATCCTTTCTCTATCTCCTTCTCATTTTCATTTGGCTTAACTTCAGTTTCATTGCTTTTAAGTTTTAACAAACCTTATTTGAGTGTTCATTTGCCATATTACTGTTACATTTAATTTTTTTTCCACCACGTGACTGTCTTCAGTCATGTAATTACTGAATACTGAGTATTGCTATTTAGAAATTTGAACTGCAATGACATGTGAAATAGTGATCAGTGATCATCGATTTTTATTCAGATCCTGAAGAAAGCTAAAATGTCTCTATGCATTATGTTAATATGACTTGCAATTTTCCACACCTACAAACCAATCTCAGTTATTCAAGAACTAATATAAATTCGCAAAAGTGTATAAACTTGATACCATTTTGTAATTATGTAACTATTTTTTTGTGAAATATTTGATGCAGATGCCAATCTGAGCCATTCCTTCCGATCTACCAAGTATCAAATGATAGAATCAAAAGCCTGGGTATTGAACACATATCTCTTGAAGTGAGCATCAAGGACTGACAGCTTGAAGGATAAGAACTTCCCTGCATCATGAGCTTAAATGGTCATCATCTTTTGTTAAAGGGCTTTGCTTATTGCATGAGAAATGATCTACTTATCAATCTTCCACTGAGCACTATTACCTGTAGGGGGGCTTCCCAGTTTCCTCTCCGATTTCTTGAACCTGTACTCTAACTTAACTTGCTCAATGTACTTGTTTTAGAAGTTAATCCACATGTTTGTTTTTATCTATTTAGATGTAATATTTGTGTGTTTCGGCAGTTTAATGCATGATGATGCATTTCTTTTCCCCGCATGATGCAGATTTCCTCAAGCAAAATAAGCAAATATTGCCACTGTTCTGTTTTTTGTCACGTCATACACTCAGGCAAGGTTATTTGTAAACAATAATTTCTATAACAAAAGTACGAGCTGATTTGTATACCACAGCCATCGAACTGAGTTCTGCAGATCTTCCGACAACAGTTCTCCAATGTCATTGACGAAGTTTCATCGTATCTATTTGGAGATGCAGGGATAGAAATGATCCATAAAAATACATACTCCAGGTGGTTGTAATGAGTGGCTCAGACTATTTTGGACATAAACAGAGGCCGGCATTGTTCAATATTATATACTCTGCATGTTTCGTTTCTTCTAAAGTTGACTAGATGAAGTGGTAGGTAGAGAGAGTCAAAATAAATTGAAATTGTCAAAATCAAGTTCAGTGTAATAACTGCCTTGTATTAATAAAGTCAGCATGAAGACAGTTGCTGTAACAGGAGGATCTGGGTACATAGCTTCATGGATCATCAAATTACTCCTCCAGAGAGGCTACACTGTCAAAGCTTCAGTTCGTTATCCTGGTAAAACCGGATCGTTTTTATTTTTCTTCTTCTTTTTATCGCAACTCGTTGTTCAATGCTATGATTATGATTGATATATGATCTGAGAGTCTGAGTATGTTATTGATTAATTATCTATAGATGATCCAAAGAAGGTTGACCACTTGCTTGCACTTGATGGAGCTAAGGAGAGACTCGAGTTAATTAAAGCAGATCTCCTTGATGAAGGATCCTTTGATGCTGTTTTCAAAGGCTGTGATGGTGTTTTCCACACTGCCTCGCCTGTTATTCTTGAAACCGACAATCCTGAGGTACCGTACTAATTTCCGATGAGCTGTGTAGTTTCAACTGCAGATTGTATGCATTTCGTTTGTGCCTTTGCAACTAAGGGTAAAATTGAATCATCGATACTTATGCCTCATTCGACGAGTTTGGTTTTTCGAGATATGTTTTAGCTGGTTAAAACTACAATGCCGCGAACTTTTAGACAACATAATGAAATTCTAGTATAAGTAGCTTTCAGTGCCTTTCGTTTCTGCTTGGGATGAATAGAAATGTTTCTGTTTTTCGATTGGAATACAGGAAACCGGAATACATGAACCGTTGTGAAACAATTTAATGTTGAGACTAGTGGAAGTCTTACTTAATGTATGAGTGTAACTAATTATACATTTTGAGTGTTGGGATATGAAACCTTGTCAGTTGAACAATCTGTGATTAAATACCATTAGTCACTCAAATCAGCTTTGTTTGCAACAGGATGAATTGCTTGCACCAGCAGTTAATGGGACCTTGAATGTGCTTAATTCAGTTGCAAAAACACCCTCTGTTAAAAGAGTTGTGCTAACATCTTCCACATCTGCGGTTTCTTTCAATGGAAGGCCATGTACTCCAGAAGTGGTTGTCGATGAGACTTGGTTCTCGGACCCAGACTTTTGCAGAGAAAATAAGGTCATTTCTCATTCATCTAATTATATAATTTTCAGAACCGTTGGTCATTGATGGTTTGCTAAATATCTTTGCAAAGCCTTGTGCAATTTCGTGTGGCTATGCTACCTTTAAGTGATTTTTGTAAATTTGCATTTAGAAGATCCAAACACTCACTATTTGTAAGGCTTCACCACATGGGATTAAGTATTATTGTTGTATCTATGAATGACTGAGTAATACAGCTATTGAATTCTAAAAATTTGGTTGACTAGTGCACCGACATATTTTGGTGTATATGTTGCTCTTACATTTCCTTTGTGTATTGATTCTACCAGCTTTGGTATATGCTCTCGAAAACGTTGGCAGAATCTGCTGCTTGGAAGTTTGCTAAGGAAAAAGATATTGATTTGATTACCATACACCCTGCCTTGGTTATAGGTCCCCTTTTGCAGCCAACACTCAACACAGGTGCTGATGTGATCTTGGATATGTTGAAGGGTGAGTAAGTCTGTAACGCCCCCAGAATTTGTGAGTTTAAATGGGTTGAGAATGCTACTTATACTAAAGGTGCACTTTTCTTTTCGGAAATCCATCCATAAGAACTCCAAGGTTAAGCGTGCTTGGCTTGGAGTAGTCTAGAGATGGGGGACCCACACCCACTGGGAAGTTCCTAGTGCGCGCACGGATGAGGCCAAAGTGCGCGGATTAGAACCTATGTTGGTCTGTGGGGCCAGCATATCACCCCGGCAAACTAGTCCGAAGTAATCTCGCCGTCCCGTTGGGCCGGGTCTCGGCCCAGTAATGGGTCAGGTCGTTACGTAGTCCTATTCAATATGTGCCATAAGTTCGACCTCTTTCCTGAAATTGAGCATTTGCTATGTTGTTACATGAAAAGGTTTCTGTTTAATTTGTTTCCATAACTCACAAGTCATAAGAATAGAAGCACTCCAAATTTGAAAGTTGTAGATAGATACGGATAGTAAATTTAAGTTATCTGCTCAATTATGGTCGAGGATGTTGCTAGTTTATGGACTTTAAGATTAATGGTCCTGTTTCTATATATGTAATGTGCAGGTTCGGAAACATACGCAAACACTGCGACCGGTCTTAGATGGGTTAACGTGAAAGATGTTGCGAATGGGCATATCCTGGCATATGAGACTCCTTCAGCAAGTGGAAGATATGTCATGGTTGAGAGAATTGCGCCTTACTTTCAAGCCATGAAAATACTGCAGGACTTATACCCTGATATTAAACTCCCCTCTAAGTAAGTGACCTTTAGCTCACAGCTCAACTTCTGGAACTATATTGATGCCTTCTGTGCATCCTCCATCTCCCTTTCATTGCCTTTCCGCTAAATTACTGACACTGTTTCATTATCGTTAACAAATCAAGAAGTCACTTGAACTGACCCCTCTTATATAATTCTATAAACTTGTTACCATCATCTAATTGTCTAATTATCTTTGGTGTAATGTTCGATGCAGGCGCCTATCTGAGCCACTCCTTCCGACTTACCAAATCTCAAAAGACAAAATCAAAAGCCTGGGAATTGAACTGACCCCTCTTGAAGTGAGCATCAAGGAAACTGTTGAAAGCTTGAAGGAGAATAACTTGTACACTGCCCCATGAGCTACTCTATTCTGTGTCGCGATCTCATCTTTTTGCATCAAATAAATGACCAACAGTAAATCAAAGTTGGTAAAAACTTGTTGGTGACAGTCTCATTTGAAGTTTTTAAATTTTAACTGCCAATTTTAGCATTCGAAGCTACCCAAAGAATTCTATTTTCATCGTGCCGGTAATTCGTGCTAACCAATCAGTGAGGGAGTATCAATAGGTTACCCACATAAGTAACACTTAGCACTGATCAGGGATGTACAAGGATTTAGGATCAACATTAGTTATCGGGGGTGAATTAGTAATAATACTCCATTAACTTTTACTGTGACTCTACAGTCTACACTGCGTTTAACCAATGATGATTTCTCATTTACCCTTGAGTTGACTCGAATTCCCGACCTATTAGTTGGAGGGAATCGTCACTGCCGCGGTTGAAGTAAACCTAAACAAAAACAAACAAAAAAACAGTAAAACGCAAACCGTGGAGGATTTTCTGAAACATAACCAGAAGTCTCTTCCAACCACTAATCTTATACAAGTTGATAGTTCAGTCCACATGTCACAGCTCAATTGGGACACATCTGAATTCTGGGATAAGAAAATGGATCACATTTGTATGAATCACTATCATCAATCCTACACTTTTAAACATCTATCTTCCATTTCCAACAACTTATCTTACCACTAAACATTTTTGTGCCACCATAACAAAAGAGAAGAATTGCAATGGCTTCCATGACCATGACCCCCTCATTCCTAGCTGGCAGCACCGGTGCCGCCAGACAGCTACCGGCCACAGCCCGTCGTGGCGCTGTGCTCGTCAGGGCATCCATGGAGTCCAAGAAAATGGTGGTGAACGCAAAGGAAGAAGATAGCAGCAAGACCAGGAGGGACTTGATGTTTGCCATGGCAGCTGCTGCAGCATGCTCTGTTGCTAATGTGGCAATGGCCGATGTCGCCGAGCCAAAGAGGGGTACACCTGAAGCTAAGAAGAAGTATGCCCCTGTCTGTGTCACCATGCCCACTGCGCGCATTTGCAAAAATTAAGGATGTGATGGTAATGGTGATTCCTTCTGCTTTTTCCTGAGTTGGAAGAAAAATTATGTAAAACCTTATATTTCTTATGGTAATTTATCTTCTCTACTTGTTTGTCCATAAAATGATTGTTATGATCAATGTACCGAGTACTATATTTCAATGCTCTGCTTAGAGGAAATCTAGGATATAACAAGACAATATGATTCAATACTATGTTTCATTGCAACATTCGACCTCACTAAATCCGGTTCACCTTTCGTGCCCATCAAAACAAGCAGTGGCCGCAGGATTTCATAAGTTGTGGGATGCTAAGAAAAGGTCACCTCTTGATAATTTTCTACATTACAGATAGAGACACGCATGACTCAGGGCATCACAACCATCTCCTACGAATAAACCAGTACCTAAGGCGTAGCTCAAGAGTTCTTGTGTGCATTTAGCGCGACTATTGTGAGATTTCCATTTTAGTCGCATTTAACACAACATGTAAAATAGCATTTACAACCTGAAACCTAGCAATTGCATTTCATAACATTAGTCACGAAGTTATCAGTGTTGCAGGAGTATAACACAAAATAGGAAGATATAATGGAGAAAATCACAGAAGTGAACAATGTGATCGAGGCGTAAATCCTACTTCTGCCATTTTAAGTGTGAAATTCTTTCAAATACAAATAGTTTACTTACATGAGGGGAAAATCCCGGGCATTGAATTCATCTCAGTTCACGGTCAAGCACTTGCAGGAATCACTAATCTGAGATCTATTTTGCACAAACAGTTTTGAGAAGTTTTGGGGTTTATATTTATACTATAATATTGTAGAAAAGATGTCACGATGACATGAAAATTTGAGCCCTACGCAGGAAACAGAGCATCTCGAAGAAGCATACAAGAATCAAGAATTTGGAAAACATAGATTGAATAATCTGTAGTCTGTACAAATAGACCTTCATCCAAACCAAAATAACTTCAACTAAAGTGGTGAATTCATCATGCCACGGAAAACATAAATAAGAACTGAACAAGATTTTTTCCAGAAACATAATTTGTTTTCCCCTAATCCCACGCCAAATCATTTGGAAGTATGTGACTAAAAATTGATATAATAAGTCATTTCCAGCCCTCCAGCTTACAAAATAGTTTAGTTAAATAAAACTTAGAAGGAAATTATCAAAAAGCACGGAGACAGATAACTTATAGACATGTGGTAAAATTATTTGAGATAAGTTATGAGCATGAAAATGCAAACCGAAAGTGAGATGAGAAACATTAGCCCCTAACAAAGAGCTCAGAGCAACAGAAAGCCACAAATGGAATGGAATCATAAGACCTCATTTTTCTTTTCATAGTAATTAGTTATAATGCTTAAGAGTTAGATTAACAAACATATTTTGCGTGCACAACGCCCTAACATCCAAAGTCAATTTAGGTAATAAGGTGTATTGAGATTTTATAGTCCACAGGGTATACTATAGTGGCTAGGATGATTTAGTTCCACAAGTTTACTTTTTTTCTCCATTAGGATTATAAGGCGTGAACTGAAAAACATAGTATTACACAATGCATCTGGCAAAATTATCCACAGATGTGAGGCATCACTAGATGTGGAGACAAATTAATAGAACACACAAAACAACACATTGGAAATACTGGTATTACCAACAGATTGACTCTAATAGAATACCAACAAGAGTCTCAGATTTAAAGATGCGGTTGAAGAGAGCTATTGCAGAATTCAGTACCCCTGGTTAATAATCTGCTCAAACATACCCCCCCGGCAGCAGTGAAGGGATCTCAACCAACACCGAGTAAAAATGAATTTGTATGTGTATGTATGTTATAGATATTGATTTCATATCCACTTAATTCATGAATAATCAAAGTATATATCCTCCCAGTACGCAAGCTACTGGAATCTCCCTTTGTGTAAGAAAAATCATATAAAGTTGCAAACTTTCAAGAATATGAACCTAAGGATCAATCCTTTCAAACCATAAAGCCTACATTAACTCGCGTCTCACATAGTCATTAAATTAACAATTTCATCAAACCTTTAAGCAAGACAGCAAGAAAATACGCAAGATATGAATGAATTCCCAATCCATACAAACACGAAATTAGACTGATAAAATCACTGCATATCTTTAGATGATCATACAAATCAACAAACGTGAAATGACCAACAAAATCAACATAGAATAGTACTATTATTAAACACAATGACCGCGAGGATCACTTGACAATCTGTAGTAGTAAAATCACTCTGAGAAACACTTAGACGACGGGTCGACATTATATAACTAGTCAGACACAAATAATGTAAGTTCTTAAGATATACATATAATAACAATTGAAAACCACTCAAACCATATCCTTAGCAGGTGGAGCAGGCTTCATGAGATCATCAGCCACCTCGGCATTAACCGGAACAGCCACGTAATTCAACTTCCTCTTAATAGCTGCGATATCATCATCGTCGTCATCCTCATCATCAGATGACGAAGCAACGTCGTCGTAATCCAAGCTGCTAGGTGAAAACAGAGCCCAGATGAAGTACATAATCGCAGCTGTGATCGCACCGCATCCGACACCGAACAGAAGTGCTCCAACGACGCTCATGATGTCCTTGGTGATGACGGAGGAGAACAAATTGAGCGGAAATTCGGAGGAGGCCAAAGAAGTTGATGATCTGGAGTCTTCTTCATCGAAGGTTGGGCGGATGACGTTGAATCGGGAGGTGCCGGTGAAGATGAGGGTGAAATAGCGAGGGTTGGATTGGGGAATTTGGGGGTAACTGATTGAATTGAGGGAATTAGGGTTTGAGGGATTGAGAGGGTAATAGGTGGTGGTGGTGGAGAAGTAGAATAGGGTTTTGCAAGGACGGGCGGAGGCGCCCGCGGCGAAGAGAGCGAGGAGGAGGAAGACGGCCGAGAGACGAGAGATCATCGCCATTGTTGACCAGGGGAAGAAGAAGAAAGCAGAGTGATTTTGTTTTTTGGGATGAAATTGGGGAAATTATAAATCTATGAGTTTATCTCTATTTGGGTAATTTTGTGTAACATAAAAGAAAGCTTTGATTAGCAATATTTGGTGGTTTAATTAATTTATAAGTTAGAATTCACAAATAGGCTTTGAACAATATTTTTATTTTTTAAAGCTATAATCTAACTTCGAGATTAATATTGTTGTAAGTTTACTCGGTACTATTATAATTTCGAGAATTATATTGATAAAATTATGAAATCATTATATTGTTTTAAGAAATTTTTATGAAAGGTGCATTTAGCCTCCGTTTGCAAGGACTCTAGAATTGAAGTTTCTGAGACGACTCCTCTACAACTCTGTACTTGCATACAAAGTCATGTAAGTGTGGAGAGAAACATACAGTGAATGTTTATGAATTCATTGTACTATCCGAATATTATATTATTGCTTTATTGATTAACATGTTGACTTAAAAAGATTGGTGCAATGCATTGCATAAATATGCTACAATGCTAGACCCTAAATTCTAGAAGTGTAGTGATAAAAGTGTATGCTCCCAAATTAGTGTGATGGTTCTTATAAAAAAAAGCATCATTTGTGAGTGTGGATGTATTAACATTATGTTTGAAGTCTTATATGTGAGGTTTGTCTTCGATCTTCATCTATAGAAAATAACGAAAATATGACGTAGTGTTTAGTAAGGTGGATTAATAAAACCGATAACTCGATAGTAGTAACCGGAGTTGGGGTGGGTTAAGGAAAAGAATGTCTCTGATAGAGTGAATGTAATAGTAGGTTTTATGTACGAGGGTTACGTAAGAGAGATGTGATATGCAAAAGAATGTGATGAATGTTAAAAATGTATTTTGAGTGTTTGAAGGTTTGTAGAGTATGTGAGAGATAGACGTCTAAAAGGTAGGGAGAAAGGAGCTTAACCAAGTTTGGTTGGTGAGGAAATCTATTGAGTAGATCTGACCATTAATTCTTAGATCATGTGGTGGATAATGTACCACATGTGTATGTGTGGTGCCCAAACATTAAGTAAGTGGTGTTTAGCATTTAGGTAATAATTTTTATATGTATTGTGTCAAAAATGAGTCTTAAGTGTATGGAAATAGTTAACTCAGACTTAACCCATAAATTGGCCTAAGCGACCTAGTAAGTTCTACGTGAATCAGTCTCTTGTAAAGTTTTTTTTTGAAGAGGTAAAGTTCCCTCATAGTGACTCGAACCCCAACCTATTGATTAGAGATGTGCGCTTCGTTGTAAAGTTAATTAGATATAGTAGAAGTGACAATATATATGAAAAATCTATTAAAAAAGAGTATAATTAATTAGAACTAATAGAAGCAAATGATTTATCAAATTTTATTGAATGAGCCTACTTTGAAGTCATCTCATTAAATTGGAATAAAACTAGTGAGATGGACTATTTGTTAATGTAAACTTAAAATCAACACTTCACTTTAGTTTTCTCTTAAATAATAGTGTGATCCATCCGGGCACCGGTTCCGAGCTACCAAAATAGTGAATTGGTATAAACTCTAAACTGGCTCTGGTATTTTTAGTTGAAAATTTTGAAACTGAATTAAACTGGTCCACAATTAATTGTAACGGGATACAAATTTTAACTATAAAAACTGAATTTAACTGGATTAAGTGAAGTAGTTAATTTAAGTTGGGAATAACACTGTCAAGTTCAAAATTCAAACCCTAAGCTTTCCGCCATTCTCAGCCGGCAGCCGCTCCCCAGGAACTTCCAAGCCTACCGGGCAATTAACTGTTTCCACTTCCACTTCATTTCTTTACCTTTCATCCATTTTAACATCCTTAATTTACATTGAGTCTTCGTCATGTTCCTCTTACACACAAGGAGAAGTCTTGTTCATTTGATTAGGGATTCTTCCATTCTCCATAAACCCACTGTTTGTTTCTCACTTTATCATAATGATTACTCTACTGCTAAACAAAACCCCAAATCCCAAGTAGCCCCAAAGTCATCACTTGTTTCAGACTTGTTGATTCACAAGCATCAAATCTCACATCAGGTTGCCTCGCAGCTTGCTTCTGCTTGACAACATTGATTCAGTCATTTCCTTTCTCAAACATAATGGCTTTTCTAATACCCAATTGAATAAATTCATAAGAAAAAGGCCTCGTTTACTCTTAGCAAGGCTCGAAGATAATCTAAAGCCCAAATTTAAGTTTTTAAAGACTTAGGTTTCTCCCATTCAGAAATGGCTGAGATATTATCCAAGAATCAGGATACTCTTGAGTGTAGCGTGTTGAATACAATCGCTCCTGCCTTCTCCGTGTTGATGGACCTGTTCGGGTGCATCGAGGGAGTGAAGAAGGGGGAAAATTGCAACTTTGGTCCCCTAAGTGACCGTCCTCCTCGTTTTTGGTCCCTAGTGATTGTAATTTTTGCAAATATGGTCCCTGGACCGTATAAAAATACCGTAGAAATACGAAGCTGACTTGGAGGGTATGTGGCGCTGATGTGGCTTGACACATGGAGGAAAACATAGATTTAATGTTTTATTTTAAATAATTTGGTTAAAAAAATATAATATACTACTAAAAATTTGGTTAAAAAAATATAATATACTACTAAAAAAAGTGAAAAAAATTATTAAATGTTCATAAATTCAATCCAT
>JAYMSL010001932.1:0-15537 GCA_036897195.1 Plantago coronopus
GGAGGGAGGGATCGGTGGTGACCGTTTATGCTACTATAGTGAATCTGATAGTGAAGAATTGTGGGGTCAGTATTCTGTCATTTCATATCAAGGTCAAGTTTTTGTTGAATTGCTCCATAGACTCATTTATTGATTTGGCAATTTGGGTTTGAAGTAGAAGTTTACTATAGTTGTACTAACATTTTTTAGATTCTGGGAAAAAGGTAAAATCAGCATGCATCCTACTTTTATTTTATTTTTTGCATATCTACACCAGCTTCCTTTCTCATGCTCTTATACAAGTCTATATGGTTTGATATATGGGTACCACGAGGTTAGATGTATCGACATGGAGAAGCAGGAAGCTACAACATCTAAAATTTGGTCATGTTCAAATATCCATCACATTTTTAATTATTCTTCAGAAACCTGATGTTTTTACCTGCTTATATTGCCTTGCATTTTTAGCCAACATGTCGTATTGAGTTTATAACTGTTGGAATATGGCATTAGTTTATATTACAAAGCCAAGCTTCGGTACTTGCATCACTGATGCACTGTAAAAGTCTATGGCGAACTAAGTTCATGGTTGACTATATTAATCGCAAGATCTGAGATAAAGAGCCATATGAAACTCGCAATGTGGTGGCAGATATTGATGGAGCTGATGAGCAAAATCTTTTGAGAGTAGAGTGGATTTGTGTCACTGTTTACTATGAAATTTTGGAATAAATTACTGTTCACTGTTACTTGAAATCTCATTTTTCGTAGATTTGTGTCACTGTTTATTAATTCCACCACCTCACGTAGCATACGAATCAATGGGTGCATTCTAGCTGGGAAACGGAGAGCAGGTGTAGGTGTTGTTGCACGAGATCATATAGAAAGAATTTTGGCTTGGAAAACACTACATTTGAACTTTATCACTTGCTCTGAAATTACCGAGATGTTAGCTGCAGCCTGTATGATGGATCTTGGCATCTTGCAATAGAACATGGTTGGACTGATGAGTGAGGTCGTCCTTGAAAGTGAATGCCTAGCGGTGATAAATGGTCTGAAATTAGCTGCACCCGTTTGCTTGCTGTTGATCACTTCATAGATAGCATTAAGAATAATGTTAATAGTGGAACTTTCCATTAGCTCATAATTTTAGCAACTCATTGATAGCAAACATTTTTGTAGTTGTTGCCTCCATTCCTTCTTTTTTTTGTTTTCCTCTTTAATTGTTGCAAATGCAAACTATATTCATGTCCATGGACACCACAACTCTGATGAACTTGAAATCAATGATCTTAATGGACAAATGTAAGTTTTATAAATTTCAACGTTTCTATAGTGTATTGTGTGTACGAAAAGGCAAATAATTATCACTCGAGAAACTTTTGTGAGAGTCCATTAAATGTAGTCTTCCTGAAAATTCCATTTAAAAACATCACTTATTTACAATATAACATCACATATTTTAACATAACTATCAATTATTTACAATAAACATCAACTATTTTTCAATAAACATCAACTATATATTTTGCAATACATCAACGGTTTACCATAAAACATCGACTATTTACATTAAACATAAACTATTTTGATATGAATGTTTGCGGGTAAGGCAGTTTCATGCTAAGCCCGCCTTTGTACATACATAGTTATATAATAACAAAATTTGCCGTTTAAAAAAAAAAACTATTTTGCTATGAAATAGTTGACTATTTACATTACACATCAACTATTTTATCACTAACATCAACTATTTATAAATTATTATCAACTATTTTGATATCAAATATTTTATAATAAACATCACCTATTTTAACAATAACATCAACAATATTGAGTGGACTTCCGAAAAGACCACTTATAGGTGAACTTTCTAACAATTAGTATTATCACAATGTATTAAAACCTCAATATATTTTTCCGTTTTTCTTCATTAGTTAAAGAGTAACTCAATAAACCATTAACGCTCGGTTAAATTCGTCTAAAAATCTCTGAACTGGACTGAATAGAGTTTCGGGTTGAACCGGGCAGTTCAACTGGTCCAACCGGATTTCAGGTAGACAAACGGGTGATAAGGCGAAATTTCGCTATGGAGTTCGGCCTGGAACTACCTGGGGTCGAACCGGGGATGAACCGGAATCGAAATAAAAACATCTTTTTTAAGAGAAGATTAGACATCACTTTCTCTGTTATTCATATATTTTGGATGTTTTATTTGTTTGCATTTGAACTCTTCTATAACATTTTATGGTGTTTTTACTTTACCCATGTTAATTCATGAATGAATGATTAATTTGGATGCCCAACATGCCGATTTATTCATTTGGTAGTACCTTAATATAGTTGTAGATGTGTAAAATATGTGCTAGGTATAAATAGTTTAAAATTGAGGTTGAGTCCGAGTCGACTCCAAATGAACCGGTTAAACCACTTTCAGAGACATGTCCGGCCCGAAATTCAGGTTCGGTTTTTAAAACACACAATGGACCTAACTAAATTTATTTCAAGTATAAATTTCATTGAACTGGACACAAATAAAATTAAGGTGAACTAAACAAAGCCTAAACCAGACAAAAGGTTACTGCAGTTAGATAGGTTTCCACTTTTCGTTCAACTAAATTTAGCATTTAATGTTGTTGAGTTAGAGTTTGTTGGGCATTTGTCGATTGATTATTTTGATCAATTAGTGAAAACTTGATAGGTTTAGCCGAGTGATTGTTTTGATCCATTGGTGGAAACTTGGTAAGTTTAAGATTAATTAGTACGTACTTAAAGTGAAAAACAGTTGATAAAAAGAAAGAGTTCAAAGTAGCTCTTATTATGAGACAAGGGAGTATGTAAGTAGCATAATTAGTAATTGGTATTTTATATTTTACATAGATGTAATTGACACAATCAATAGACCTTTAAATGTAGAGGTGCGATGGACGCTTATTCACCTAAATCATAATGGATCCCTTGAACGAGTTGACTAAATCACTTACCAATTACCATGACAGGTATATTTTTACTCCCACAGTCGAACTTTGCACTTAACATGACGGGTGGTAGGCAAATGGCGGAAGAATCCTACACAAGACACTCCATATTCTTATTTTTGGGCGGTTAGCGGATGGCATCAGCTCACTAGAGAAAAGTATAGAATAACCTACCTATAGCAGATTTTGTCTACAAAATAACCGATGTTTTTTAATAGATGAGAACACTACTAATACTAGCAATGTAAACACTTATTTTCAAGAACCTATGATCAACATGAACTTGATAGTTAAGTGTGCTTATTTTAGAGAAATTTAAGGATGGATGACTCACTTGAAAGTTTGTCAGTGCACGAACGGGTGAGGATAAAAGTGTGGGAGAGGGGGAGGGTTTGGGGGAGATGAGTTGGTTTATTATCCGGAGAGCATTCCATGAGCAATCGACGACCGCTCGAAGAGTCGAGGCTTGCCCTATAAAGAACCAGGTATATACAAATGTCATCATTGGGACGTCTTGCAATGTAAGAGGGATAGAATATGATACTACAAAGTTTAAGAGATTTCACAAAGGTTCAGAACGCTTCTTATACTAAATGATAATCTAAATTTTGCATGTTTGTGAATTGAAATATGATTTTAAAATTGTATAATTTTCATAAATTTATTACTTTTTCACCAAATCGAGTATGGATTCTCGATCGACATAACCGATTGGGAATGGGGCGGGGGAATTCAGATTTAGATTAACTATTTACTTTATGTAAAGTTTGTTATAAGTATGTGTTGGGTTCGGGACTTAAATTTGGATTATACTATATATGGTCCGGGACTCCGGGTATAAGTAAGATCCTACACATAATTTAGATCAATTGGTGGAAATTGAATTCAATTGCTCTAATAGTGGATCACGGGAGTTTGATCAGTGTTATGCTTTGTTCATATCAGATTTTTGGTGAAAACTTCAAACATGTTTTGCATGACGTTCATTGTGGAAGTAGATCTTCTTTTCGAAGATATGAAGCTCATGTGAGGTACTTAAAACTATTGAATTGACACACATATGAGCAAAGACAGATTCACCTTATGAGTTGTGTGGGCAACCCACACAAATTACTCCATCCACCCCCAACATCAAATACGAGCTTTAGTTATTTAAACGTCTAATTAATAAATAATAATCATTTTTAAACTCCCCATCCTTTATTCATTCATCTCTTCTACTTACTTCGTTCCGTCCGAAACTTTCCATTTGACATTTCAGTAAAAAAAATAATGGAATAGATAGTTTTGAATAAAATATTGATAGTGAGTTTTAAAAGTATAAATATTTATTGGTAGTAGGTGTGAAAAGTTAGTGGAGTGGGAACTTTTGAATATATTTATTGATGATGTAGAAAGTGGAATGTCCAAAATTGAAAATGAGAAGCTTCAAATGGGACACCCAAAATGAAAAAATAGAGAGCTTTGGGCGGAACGGAGGAAGTACTTTGAAGCTGGACTGGGAGAATCTATCCGTAATAGTAATAAATAGGTGCTAAATGAGCCCCGAGTTTCTAAACTCGGACCCACTATAGGATCCATTACGAATCCAAATTGGTCCAGTGAGGGTTATAAGCAGATTCGAGTATAATTCACTTAAGGGGGAACTACAGTATTATTTATGTCAGGTCTCTTACAAGTAAGTGTCGGGTATGGTCTTGGTAAGATCTTACTTAGGCATGCCAACGGGCTTTGTACTGCAAAACGGTGTTCAAAATCACTGTTGCTAAAATTATTGACGGGGAATAAATAATGAAAAGTGTATATATGAAGTACCCTACAATACATGATAGTATTATTTAGTGGAAGGTAAACATTATGAATATGATTAAATGCATGATTGATTTGTTTCTCTATCCCCCGTCGAATTTCGACGGGCCAAAGACTAGTTATCCATATAATTGAGATTATAAATAACTCCATCACCTTTAAATTTGAACACTATTCCTTATGCAATATACGATTATTGATATGCCAAGATTCACCCACAAGGTGGTAAAACTCACCAAACTTTCAATATTAGAGGTAGGGGCCGACACATAGGAAAGTAAATTTACAACCACAATTTTCCGTACTTCTACAAGTCCAATCCAAAAACTTGTGCCGCGAAGCATAGGGCCATGCATGTTGAAAGAGTAACGTAGATTTTGGGTAATTTTTTTCGAGATTAGAATATATTATGTTGCTTACATAATTACATCTAAATCTTGTCTAATTATTACGAAGAAAAATGTATTTTGGTGAAAATATTATATTTTCTTTCGAGAAAATTCTTATGTTGAAAATCTCCAACTCTTGCCAAATTATTACGAGGTAACGTGTATTTTGGTGTTTTAATCCGATTTTTAACATTTTACTACTTTTTAATCCGTATAAATTCGATTTTATTATAAAATTGGCCCCCAAAGTCCCAAACCTTAGACGGATTGAAGCCCATCCCGCTTGCCCTAGACCAAGACTTCACCGGATCTGACTATCTGAGTCACCCACTCACCAAACCACAGCAGCCAATCAAGTGGCAAAGAGTCGCAAAATAGAGCACCCACGTCAGGACAGTTCGGTCATTTCACGTTGTTCCAGTTATCCGCGATGCCCAAATGCGAATCACATTTTTCAATTTTTCACAGTTAAACAAACAACCAACATCAAAGCCCTTATTTGCCTCCTCTCTTCTCTTTCCCCAGATTTTCCTCTTTTCTTCTTCGCCTTTTCTTCTTCATCTCTTCCTCGCCATCTTCTCCTCTCTTCTAACTCTCTGTTATTCCCAATTAGTCAGATTCGTTCTGTTAACTACACCCCGGAGAGACCGGTACCTGTTTCTGCAATTAGATTCCCCTCCCTCTGTGTTCCGCCGCACTCCACCGATCTGAGGGGGTCCGAGTCTTCACCTTGGCGGAGGTTTCGAGATTTTTACTAGGTTTGAATGACCGGATTGGATTCTCAGGGTTTTTGTCTCTTTTGAAGGAAAACTTCGAATTAGGGTTTCGGCTCCGTTTTTGGGTGAATTAGGTTGTTTTTCAGCTTGGGTGTTAATTGATTGCTGTTTTTTCTGCTGAGTGCTTTTCCGCGATAATTGGAGATTCGTGTTGTTCGGTTGAGTATCTGGTGTTTGGAGTTTGGTGAATTGGGTCAGGCATTTGTAGAATAGGTTTTTTATTACTGGGCTCATGACGAAGAGTTCGAGGCACAAGTCTCATAAGCAGAGCAAGCATAGTTCTAGGGATTATTCGGATTCCGAGGAGGATGTGAAGATAGAGCGGAGTAGTAAGGATGATAGTTCGGTTAGGTCGTACAGGGATTCCGCTTCCGGCGAGAAGCGGAAGCTGTTGTCCCAGGTGCGAGAGAGCAAGGAGGGGAAAGATCTTGGTGATTATGGGAATGGTCAAGTTTTGGATGATTATGTTTCATCCAAGCGTCGGAAGGAGAAATCTGATGTGTCTGTGGGGGGTGATAGGTGGAATGGGGGTGGGGAGGAAAGAGGAGATGGGGATAGGAATGCGGAGAAAGAACGGGTTAGTTTGAAAATTGACTCAAAGTTGAGGGAGAGTAGCAGTAAAGGTGAAAACTTGAGAACTGAATCGAAGAGTAAGAGTAGAAGATATGAGTCGGGGAGTGCAGGTGAGAGAAAGGAGGATATTTTGGCATCTGCTCCCTTGGACAAGGATGAGAATAGGGGCAAGGGGGAGTCAAAGAGGAAATCTGAGAGGGATTCTTCCACCCGGAAGGAAAGAGAGTCCAAGGAAAAAGAGCGCAAGTTGGAGAAGGAGAAAGGTGGAGGTCATGAGAGTAAGTATGGTGGTGATGAGGCTAAATTGGTAGATATTGACGTTGCGAAAAAGCAAGTCTTGCAGTCTGTTGATATGAGTGAGGATAGACAGGGTAAACGTTCTCGATCCAATACTGGTAAGTTAGCTCAAAGCCATGGTTCTCAACTTTGTTTGTCAATAAATTACATGCTTATCTTAAAAAAACTTCCTTGGTCCAAGTGATACTAAATCATTGGTGACCTGACTCAGTAGACAGTCATCTTTTATGCTTTAGCATTTAGTACCTATTACTACTGTACTGCGTATCAGAAGGTTCACTATTTACACTAATAATTTTACACAAGTAAGCTGGTTCTGGTGGTTCATAAAGACGAATTGATTTACTAATGGTGCTTATTATTTCAAATTCCAAAGGTTATATTTTGTTGCGTACAATGATATATGTTTAAAGAATGAAGTTTCTGTTTCTGTTTGTTCAGTATGCATGTGTACTTTTGCCTCTACGATTTTTCTTTCTTTCCTTGTAAATGATTTAATTGAGGTTTATTTCGAGAGGGTGTGGGGTTACAGGTTGTTTAAAATTTCAGGGTCTGATCCCTTCTGAGTAAAATTGTTTAACGATGTAGAGTAAGTGGTGTTGTGCTATTTTCTTGAAAAGATCACAATGTGTTCAGCTGACCCTAGAATTAGTTAGCTGTGCTTTTCTCCTTTCTCACGAGGTGCTTGGGTGATGAAATTACTGCTTGTAGAATCATGCATTTGGTCGTGTGAATTTATATGGGTCTCTCTGAAATGACCGTGACACTATCTGACACTAAAGCTATGCATGCTCATTTCTCTTGTATTTGGGTCTGCTGACCAGACTCATTTCTGTTTATTCTCTGTTCCCTTTTCTTTTGGATCAGGTAGCAGTGCTACAAGTATATAGTTTAGGCTTAAACCAGTAGTTAATATTACTAAGTGACCAATTGATTTCATTTTCCGCAGACCGGGCTGTAGATGAGGATGCACGGAATCATGAGCTGGACAAGGAAAGTGAGAAAAGACGCAGGAGAAGAGATGGTTCTAATGAAAGAGACAGACATCACAGTGATTCGAAAGAAGCCAATGAGAGGCGTTTGTCTTCTAGAGGCGATCGTGGCAAGGAAACAAAATACAAAGATGAGAAACAGAAAGATACAAGTTATTCAGATAAGCATCATCAGGATGATAGTCATAAAGATCTCAGGCAAAAGGATGATAAAAATCGTGAAGAAGCTGACAAAGATAATAAACATTGGGATGAAAAATACCGAGAAGATGGAGAGAAAGAGGTCAGACACAAAGATGATAAACGTGAAGATTTGATTAAAGACTACAGGCGTAAAGATGAAAAACACCGCGAAGATGGAGACCAAGATATCAGACGGAAAGATGACAAGTACCGGGAAGGAACTGAAAGAGAACATCGAGATGATAAGTACCACGAGGATGGTGAAAGGGATGGAAGGCGCAAGGATGAAAAATATCGTGAAGATGGTGACAAGGACAACCGAAAAGATGAAAGGTATTATGATGATGGTGACAGGGATGATAGGCGCAGGCATGAAAGCTTTAGAGAAGACGGGGACAAACTTAAGGACGGGAAGTATCGAGAAGATATTGACCGAGATGTTCGACATAAAGATAAGAAATCGGTAGATGATTTTGATAGGGAAAAGAGACAGAGGAGTACAAAGTATAGAGATGAATATAACCCCAGGGAACGCACTGGCGACAGATATGATCTTAAAAGTTCTCGAGATGATGGTTATGCGGCCGATCATCATTCTAGGAAATCAAGTGCTTATGATGATAGTCCTTCTCATGATGATAGAAGTTCCAGGTACAGAGATGATCAAGCCAGAAGAAAGACAAATGAAAAAGAAGATAACACTGATGTTAGATCCCAGAATACAAAGGATCAAAGATCCAATGTTGAAAAGAAAAGTGCGACCAGTGCCAGAATGGATGCTGTTCCAGAAAGAGGAAGATCTACCTCTAGAAATGTTGATATAGAACTTTCTAGTCACAGTAGAAGGCGAAATTCACCCGGGATAAGTTCCCATGACACAAGAGATCATTTCAGGTACTTCCGTAGATTCAATGATGTCTTAAGTATGGGTTTTTAACACTATGATTTTCTGAAATCTAAATGTTTGGTTGAGAAGGAAAAAAGTTCTCTTGATGGTGATGCAAACTTTCAAGTTTTTATTGAAGGGAAGTATCACCAAACCTAGCCTCTGAAAGCTGTTTATTCTGTTTCTCTTATCTGTGGTGTAGCTAGAGTACTGGATGATGATATTCACAATTACTGTTTGACCTCCTGTTTTATTTTGTTTTTGTTTTTAATGTAAAAGGGTGTATGACTATGAGTCTGTATCCTCTCTTTATTTGTTCTTTTGCAACAAATCATGCTAGAATATGATAAGACTTGCCTTATGTTCTTTTCTTTCTAATGATAAGATGGCAAATAGTATTAGCTTGTGATGCATACTTCTGTCAGATGTAGGGTATTATTGGATGAGCAACCTTATTAGCTGTCATATTGTTGTAATTTACAGTCTTTTACCATTCCCAGGGTTTCAAAACAAGATGAATCGAAGTACAGAGATGCTAATTATGATGAGAGAGTTCGACATAGCTCAAGTGCTACTAGAGAGTATGCCGGTGCTGGTGGATCTGAGAAAACTTCACCTTGGTCACAGGAGAAACTCGGTCAAAAAGGAGACGGTCATTTAGGAGAGTTGTCGGGTGATAGACGAGGAAAATCTGATGTTCGGCCGTCACCCTTGCAGATGGTAGATAAATCTCCATCAAGTACTGACAAGAGACAGTTTAGCAGGTCTGATGTGAGGCGAACTACTGATGTTGGAGAATCAACACACCGGGGTTCTGGTTTTCGAGATGCACATGAGTACTCTGGTAAGGAAGGTAGGGGAAGCCGGGAGGTACCTCAGGATGTATTACCTGGAGAGGACTCGGCACATGCAGATGGCGATACTTTATCTCTTCCTTCACCTTATATCAGAAATAACCAATTTTCTAGCAGTTCCAAATCCTTACCACCTCCTCCCCCCTTCCGGACAGGGGTAGACAGCCCTTTACCATCAGGGACGGCTGAAGATGACAACAGAGGTAAGTCCAACAGTCGTCATAGAAGGAATGTTGATCCTAACATGGGAAGAATGCAGCCAGCTTGGAGAGGTATTCCAACTTGGCCCTCTACTGTGGCGAATGGACCATTCATGCCTTATCCTCCACCTCCTGTTCGTTTTATGTCTCCGTTTCCTGCTCCACCAATGTTTGGTGTTGGACCATCGATGGATCTAAACCATTCTTTATCTTCGCCTTATCACATGCCTGAGGCTGACAGGTTTTCCACCCCAGTACACCGTATGGGATGGGGTAATCAAGTGGATAATTCCCCATTTAATGCTTGGGATGCTAGTAACTCTGGTTTTGGTGATGAATCTCACAATTATGGAAGGCCGGACTGGGACCCTTCCAGGAATCATCCTGGTGCTCGGGGGTGGGAGACAGGGGGAGACATGTGGAAAGGAAATAAAACCAATAGTTTAGATATGCCATCTTCTGAGAAAGACAATAATTCCACTCGCAGTGGGGATGATGCTTTGGGTGGGCAATTTAGCAAACCAACTCAAAGTGAACAAACTCAGGGTGAGCAACAGGCAGAGAGTACTGGGATTAGTCAGTCTAGTAGGAGCATTGAAAAGAATGACGCTGAGGCTTTGGGTGTTAGTCTGGAGGATGCGGTTGCTAAATCTCACTGGAAGGATGATGTTTGTCACTCCCATGTTTACCTTTCCCGGCTTGACATATCTGCAGATCTTGTTGAACCTGAAATTTTTGATAAGTGCACAGGCTTTATGGATGTGGATTTGGATTTGTTGTCTGATGTAGATGATTCTAAAATTATGTTCATTGAGGTAAAGTTGACAGCAATTGTGTTCATCGTTTACTAACCTATTTTGTCACCAGCAAATTTGGTCCTTACAAACTTTGTTCCATGTACCCTTCTTATGACAGGAAGCTGTAGACGCTAAAGTGACACCTCATGAAATTCTGACCTATACACTCTTCCAATCTGCTGCTGATTCTGTTTTCCAGGTAGATGTTTCCATCTGCATTCTTGGATATATTTTAGGCCTCATCCTTTTTAAATAGGCGGCACTATACCTGTTTATTCTGTCTTTGCCTTCGCTCAATGAAAACTTCTTTATGAAAATATATATGAAGGTCGAAATAGATAATAGTACTTGTTAATGGGTATAATGTGAGCTTGCGAGAAAGCATAATTCCTTGTGCATGTCCTTTAACTAGTTATTGAACATGTTGCACTTAGTGTGAAGCTATTAACTGGTTATTACATTGCATCGATTTGTCAACATTAGTGATTTTCTTTCTTTTGGTTCCTTCATATTTTTTATTGGCTCCCTGTAATTTATGTCTTTTTCTTTCTGGTTTGTAGATAGTTTTAACTTTTAAATGTTTTTTCATCTTTGATTTATACTCTCTTTCATTATCTATAACTGCAGAAAGCGTTGGCCCTTTATAAGAGGAACCGTGACAGCTTTAAGCCAGATGTTGAAGAGAAACTTAACGTTTCGAGTGTTCCAAGTTCTGGTCAGGGGGATCTGAATTCTGAAGACCCTAAAACTGAGAAGAGGAGTCCATTCGACGACATGCAGGTTAAAGAGGAAGAGGATGATGCTCTTCCCGACTTTGATATTGAGGTAGAGCTTCCAAATAATTTACCAATGCTGGATGTGGACGTGGGAGCCTCCCAACAGAAGCCTGATCTTATAGCTGATGCTGATATGACTGAAAAATCAGAAGAGCTGCATAATGGGAAGGAATCTGATATACCCTGTGAAGTGAAGGAAGTTACCGAACCACATGGTATGGTTACTGAGGAGCCTGATACTAAGAGCGGTTCCTTTCTTAATAATGATGTGTCACCTGAGATTGAGGCAGTGATGCAAGAGTCTGTCATGTCAAATTTAAGTCGGATACATCATTCTCCCGAAAGTACACATTGAGACAATTTATTTTTGCTGAGGGACAATTTATTTTTGAAATGGCGTTTTATATCTGCGTGCTTGATGTTGCCTGTTTAGCTATGATGAATAAAACTCTCTTTAAGTTCTTTTTAGTTGGTCTCGCTGCATATTTTGTCTTGTCTGTGGTTTGCTGTTTAAGGTTCACATGAGCAGACTCCGATGGTGGCTATGGCTCCTCATACTCAGCTTGTCCTCCTACGATGGATGTCCTGGATTATCAGGTAATGTTTTACAATTTATTTTTGTTTTTCTGAAAGCGATACTCGAATAGTACTATTAACTTTGAATACGATTTTTTCATATGCGTCGATTTTGATAATTTTGTATATTAAATCCACACAACCACAGCCCACAGTAGAAAAATGTGTTATCGATGTGTCCCCTACTGTAATTAACAGCCGTAGAATTCCGTCTGAAAGAATAATTTCCTATTTCACTTTTCAATTTCGACTCAGATCACAAATTATTTTGATATCATATCGAAAAATACTTAAAAATTATGAACTTTTTTCTTCACATTATGATTTTTTAAAACTGAATTTTCAGTACAAGGACTTGGTGGGGGTTCCCACAGGAAATGGAATCTAATAGTGCTTCAAATTTCTAAAGTGAAAAAAAGATAAATTTATTGAAGGATTTCATAATATCCTTTTGTTTACGTGCTTTTTATTATAATTATTTTGAACGTTGTTTAAAAAAGAACATCCTACTCTAATTCGGAGTGTAAGTTAAATTTATCGCCTTTCACTTTCCATTGAATTGGGAATTTTATGAGTAAAGTATACTAGTACCCTTTTTCACGCGGTACCCGCGTGATATGTCAGTATTTACATTTTCAACGAATTACAATTTAAATTAAGTACGATTGAACAGAAGTTTCTAGTATAAATATACGAAGATATAAAGATAATAACTTATCATATTAATAAGGTTTTACTTTCAACGTAAAAAAGAAATCCAAATGACATGCAACACTATTATTTGTAAGTTAAAAAAAAAGTTTGTGTAGTGGCTAAAACATCTATTATTAGTAAATTAAAATTTTTCATACTTTGTAAATGATTTAGGGTTGCTTTTTATTTTCCTATTGTTAGTAAAATTAGTAGTAAAATCTATCCTTCAACTGTGGTAACTTCTTAAACGCGTGAACTGTCCTCTTAATATAAAAAGTATAAGAAAAAGGAAAACATAAAAAAGAAAAAAGAAAAAAAGTAGTGGAGTGGGACTCCACAACTACTTCTTACATTTCTCTTAGAATTAGTAAGAGATAAGGAAAAAAATCATTTTTTGTTATAATTATATTATTAAATGTGGGTTTCATGAAATGTGAATCTAAATTATAGAATAAAGTAAGACATGAAATTGCACACTTTATATAGTAAAAGAGTAGTAGACTAGACAAAGAAGTATGGAGTACATATGATAGTGGTTATAAATGTTAATTAAAGTCTATAATAATATTGGTAATAAATGTTAATTAAAGATGGAGAATTAATGAGATTTTGAATAAGTGAATTTTAAGGTTACGCAAACATATTAATAAAATTTTGAGGGTGTAGAATTTGTTGAATTTTTTGATATAGGATCTCTAAAAAAAAAAAAATTTGTTGAATATAAAAATTGAGTGACCAATTAGTGTTACAAGGGTAATTGTACTTGTGTGTAGCGAATCGGGTATTTGACTCCGACGTAGGCATTGTGGGAACATTGGAGTTACATGGTTGGAACCCTGTTGTTAGAAGGTAATTCCTACGTCCCACAAAAGGACAAAACATTACCCATTAAGATTGACGCGTAGTTTAAAAAAATAAGTTAAAATAATGGAGTAAAAATGAAAAATTAAGTGGGATAGGTTATTTTTTGAGAATGTGTGGTGATAGAGAAGTGTATTGATATTAAAATAATGTTTCAGTGTGTGTGTAGCTTCCTTATTTGGTAATGGGTAAAGTTTTGTGGGACGTCTGAAAATGGAAAGTGGGTAAAGTTTTGTGGGACGTCTGAAAATGGAAAGTGAGTAAAGTTTTGTGGGATGGAGGGAGTAGACAACAGTTGTCGAGAATGGGCTTGAGCTAAATTTACGAACCAAATATAATCACGACTTGCCTTAGGAATTGTTATAATCTCTACATGTGGTTAGGGCTGTGCATTCGGATTAATGCGATCCGAAGTTTCGGATTGAATCGGGTTCGGGGGCCAAAATAGCTCGATCCGAACCCCGATCCGAAAATCCGGATCGGGGTTCGGATTAATCCGATCGGATCAGATTCGGATTAATCCGAAAATAATCCGATATTTAAATTATTTAAAAAGAAAACTCTATAAATTAATAAATTGGACATGAATTCAAACTTCAAACTTCAAATTCAAAGTGCCAAAACCAAGTTCACATAGTCGCACACTTGCTTCAAATTCAAATAGTCTAAGTTAATATTACAATCCGCTCAAAATTAGCAACTTACCCTATTTTTTTACTTTTTTAATTTTCGGATTAATCCGAAAATTCGCGGAATATAATCCGATCCGATCCGAATTCGAAAAACAGAAAAACTTCAATCCGACCCCCGATCCGAAAGTGCTGGATCGGTGCAGATTTTTCGGTTTTCGGTCCGGATTTTCGGTTTTCGGTTTTTATACACACCCCTACATGTTACAAGTAGCAGCAACGAAATTTCTATAACATTTGTCAAATTAACCTAAAATTGTCGTGTCTCGACGAGTTAATAAATACTAAGTAATTTGTTTGGATTGGAGCTTTGTGTGGAAGCGATGAATATCCAACAACATATTGCGTAACAAAATTTGATGAATTTGTGTTGTAGTACCAGTTCATGTAAATGTGTTTTGATTCCAACAACTATATTTTGTTACTCCATCTCCATCTGTCCACAAAACTTGATTTTGAGTATGTTCAATTTAAAGGATTAAACTCTTATTAGATAGATAAATAAATAAATAAATAAAATTTGAGGAATCAAACAAAAATTTGTTTACTAAAATCTTTCATCTCGAATATGTCTTTCAAGCAAGAAACAACTTTTCCAACTCTTAGTTTCAATAATGTTTAAATAATCCAATTATGATAAATTCTTATCCAAATTTTACGATAATACACATGTTGTAAGATCTTTTTTTTTTTTTGTAACTTTCTTTAAAAAAAATTAATTAAACAATTAAACCACATACAATAAGATTGTGTAAACACACGCTTAGATTAATTTGATTTATTGAGTGTCATTTTCTCAAATACATTCTACTCTATTGGAATTTAATATAAATATCATTATGAAGTGAACCATATAAGTAGGCGATAACTACATCAACTAGATGCATCTCCAGCTTTGCATGCATTGCAAGAGTTATTAAATAAGAGAACGTAATTGCATCGAACACATGAAAATACGGGTATTTGTAATCAATTATGATCAGTAATTATAAGTTGTTAATTAATGGTAATTTTTTTTTAAAAACGGCAAAATTATATTAATTAAAAGGAGCATAAGAGATATAAGAGATGCTCGAAAACGATTACAGAGACTTAACCAGACCTGACCGAGATTAAACACCAACGACCCAAACCTGCCACACCCTTAACAACTCGAAAACAATTCCATACCATCTAAACCAAGACCATAAAAACCAGAACCTAAGTCGAACAGTTCAATTCTCCTAAAC
>JAYMSL010001933.1:0-15533 GCA_036897195.1 Plantago coronopus
TTAGAGAAAGTCAAAATTAATTAGATGGTCAAAATTAGGAAAATGGTGTCCCAACTCCTTTCAATGTGTTTGATTTTAGATAGTAAGAGATATCTCAACAAAAATCAGTACATCTCCTATAAAATCATCATCATAATAAAGTCGTAAGAGAATAATAAAACTTAATAATTTTTGACCCCCTTTTTCTGTTCTGTTCTATTCTAATTCTATTTTATCTTCAATAAATCACCAAAGCTACTTTTAAACACAATCTTCACCTTCTCTAGCTCATAAATCCTTTTCTTCTTCTGTTATTTGTTAAATTTCGTTTTCACAGTCATTACAATTTACAATACAATACAAGCTTAACTATACTACTCCCCTACCCATTCGCACCAGAATTTAGGTCTCAATATACTCAGCTACCCATTCTGTAGTTTTCATCGCTCTCAAGCACCTCCCTCAATCCGACGATAAATCTCACCGATTCGATTATTCTCAACTCTCTTCTCGGTTATCCGATTGCTTCCTTCCGGACTTCACTTTCACTTGCCCCTTCAAATTCCTCTGTTAGCTCTCTTAATCAGGTTAGCTTCGAGTTTTTTTCTTTTTCTTTTTCTTTTTCTAATTAATTTTTTTTTTTAGTTTTGTGTATGGCTGTTTTGTGAGTGAATTTCGAAATTGAGATGTTAAAGTTGTTTACTTGCCGTCTTAGCTATTAATTAATCTTTTGGCTGCTGTTTCTATGGAGTTTGTTATATTTTGCTATGGCGTTAGTTTTGATGTTGCTGGATCAAGATGAATATATGATCTTTTCGGGACAAAGTTAGGAGTTTTACGTACAAGATATCTGTTTTCTAGAATTGTGATGAATTATATTAACAACTGAATACTTATCATAACCAAGATAGCATAAATTGAGTCTTAGGATTGTTAGAGTTAGCTATTCGTCTCTACAGTTTTTTTTTTTTTTTTTTGGTAGAGGATGGTGAGGTTTTATTATGTGAAAATCGATTGGTTTCCTAAACATTGTGCAGCTCTGGACTTCTGAAAAATGGCCAGCTATACCCTTTCTAGTTTTCTCTTATTCCGAGTTCATTGCATTTAAAATCGTTCAATTAATAAGCAGCGAAGTTGGTGCATAGCGCCTGGCCCACAAGAAAATGGCTAACGTCACATTGATAGATTCATAAGCACTTTCTGCTTACCGGTGATCTTTCCTTATGGCGCAGCTCTCATGCTGTGGGTGGTCAGATTTGGATACGTATTGTTTCATGTATGTATTAATGAAGCATCTTGACATATAAGTTAGGTAGAATGATGTCATGTGTAAACTTACTTGGTATTTTTTGGCATGTATCTATCTTCCTTTGCACTGGCCAGAACAAACGCCTCTTTTGAAGTTTGAGCTTTACAGAGTGGTACAAGACAGTTAGGAGGCTCCAACCTAAGTTTTGAGCTCAAGAAGAAAATAATTGTATTTAGTGTGTCATAATGTTAATCGTGTTTGAGTAACACGGGGTGTTCTGGAAATGTGAATCTTCCCCATCTAAATATTTAGTTGATTGTCATCAGTGGATTGTAATTTAACTACATATATATAGTGAGAGGACCCTTGCAATGTGAAGCTGTGCATACATACCTCAACATGGCACACAAAAAGAGATAATTCCACATAATTGGAGGCTGATTAATTTCGTAGTAAAAAAACAACTTTTCATGCTAAAAGCTTTTAATAGAACCAGGTACTTTCATGAGGAATAGAGGATCATGAGCTTAATGGTTGAAAGTCTTTCCTGGTGGATTTGAGCCTGCCTGAAATTGTAGATTTGCAGCTAAAGTTGATTTACGTCGTGGAAATATGTGAATACAGTTCCAGTGAAGTCCATTGCTACCATACTAGTGTATTATGCATGCACTACATATTTCCAGTCTCGACATTAAATAACTGAAAATAGTTCCCTCAACATTAATATTTCCCATTTAACAATATTCAGAGCACAAGAACACAATGAATTTCATCACCATTTTGGTTTGTATAAGATTTTGTTGTTTGTACTCGAATTTATTCCTCATCTCGCAATAAATTAAGTATTTCCACCAGGGGTATATGTGAAGCAGGTATGAAGTCCACAGTCACATGCAATGATGTTAATCAACTTTATGCGTGGACTGTCAGATCTTCTAGCTGCATTTGTTAAGGTTTCTTACCATAATTATTAATATCAATCTTACTCTCCTACAAATCCATGCTCTTGGTATTCTACGATCTCTTTCTAGTTGTTGAACATTGAGTCTTTTGACTGGTGACTACAAATTCTTGGGGCTTTGAGTGCCAAGGAATTTCCTATGCCAAATCTGTGGCGGTCCCTGTGATATACTGCTTAGTTTTCTTGTACCGTATCTGTGGCTTTTCCACTATTCTTTCTAGTTGTTAAGCATTGAGTCTTTTGATTACAAATTCTGGGTATTCCTTGGCTTTGAGTGCCATCAGTTTTGTGTGAAAAAGGTCTGGTATTGTGGTATACATCATACTGCACTATATTTCTGAATATCGAGAAATTGATATTCTGAGTCGCTTGCTGTATGCTGCAAAAAGCACTTTTGTGTGACTTGTTTTGTACTACTATATATCATGTAAAAAAAATCCTATGCCAAATCTGTGGCATTCCCTGTGATATACTGCTTAGTTTTCTTGTACCGTATCTATGGCTTTTCCTGTGATAAACTGCTCTGTTTATTTTTCTGCAGATACTAAAGGATGAAGAAAAGTAGGAACATACCTCAGAAAGACATTATCCATTCCTGATAACTGTTATCATCTGGAAGCCAACTTCAGATATGCCTTCTCTTCAGCTTCTGCAGTTGACGGAGCATGGCCGAGGGCTCCTGGCCTCAAGAAGGTGAGTTACTCCCGATTAATATAATCTTAGTCCAACAAAGTTCTTCCTCAAGACTTCATGATTTCATCTCTTTATCTGGTTCCAATTTTGCCCATACACGAACATAATAATTTGTTTGTAAATTAATTTTTTAGAATTCAAGTAAAAAAATAAGTAAAAGTGCACAACTTCCTCACTAGATCATGTTATTTTCTTCGATAAGAAGGTTAATTGCTTAGAAGAGGATGGAATTGAATAAAGAAAAGGTGGAAGATACGAGTTACTTTAATATATTATTACATTTTTTTTAATTAAGCAATTTTTATGTGAACAAAATACGTGTAAATTTGTGTAATTCACATAATTTTCTGTTCTGCGTTTAAGCTCATTGGACTGGGCAAACCAGTAAGCTCAGCCTTTTTCTCCCTTCCAGTCCTTTACTCCCCAGCCCACTCTGGTCTCTCTGCCATTCTTGATTACCTTGGAATTCAATTCGTTGTATAAATGTCTATTACTTTCCCTGCAAATTTCCTGGATGAAACCTTTACCAACACATGCATATGAAACAATGCGAATAGTGGCTCAAATTGTTATTGCTTCTCAAAATTTCCTTGCAGGAAAGCTATACTGCTCGCCACTGGTATTGCAGTTGCTGGTGGAACTGCTGCATACATGCAGTCCCGAAGTAGAAGTAAAAGAAACGATCCACATAGTCATTCTAATGGAGTTAAAGACAACATAGAAGAACCAGATGGGTTAACTGGAAAAGATAAAGGTGTTAAAAAAAGTCGGCAAAAGAGAGGAAATTTGAGGTCTCTTCAGGTGTTGGCAGCTATTCTTTTATCTCGTATGGGCCGAATGGGTGCAATTGATATTTTGTCGTTGGTAGCTATTGCTGTAAGTTTTATTTGTATTCATAAATTTATTCATTTTATCTCTTTTGCTACAAGGGCAAGTCTGATGTGCAGATTTGATAATTCATATCATACCTTCTATTGCAAAAATCTCGTAATCTATTTTGCATCGCCTGTCTAACATATTTCATCAAACTGCATATGCCTATTTATATTATACTGTCTTAGTGCTTCCTCATTGACATTGCAGGTTTCTCGAACTGCTGTAAGCAACAGATTGGCTAAAGTCCAAGGTTTCCTGTTCCGTTCTGCATTTCTACGGCGTGTACCAGCATTTGTTCGACTTATTATTGAAAATGTTTTGCTGTGTTTTCTACTGTCAACACTGAACTCCACCTCTAAGTATGTAACTGGGACCTTAAGTTTACGGTTCAGAAAAGTTTTGACAAAGCTTACCCACACACAATATTTTCAGGTGATTGCTGATGCCATCATGTTGTACCTTTAGGGTTTGTATACTGTTCTTAACTCAGCTTACTTTTATTGTATTAAGTGGGTATAATTTTCTGAAATTGTCTTGGAAAGTTTAAGCAATGATTGTAATAATTTTGCTTATTGTCGTCCTCTCTAAGACCGTAATTTATTAATTTTACTAATTGGTGTGTACGTTTTATTCACAATTTCTTTTAGAAGGAAAATTATGTGCTGTTAGTATCTGTCAGATAAACACTCCACATGATATATTTTCTGGACTAGTAGTAATAGACAAGCATTGCATCTAGGTTCCTTAGGATTATGGAATCATCATGTTGCATTATGGGCTAATAGCCATCACATATTATTTATGAACTGTATAACATAGCAGTTTTGCAGGTCCAATAGCATGTTGTGCAAATAGATTGTGATGATTGAACCTGCATCTAACACATTCCTTTCTTGTTTTGTGAATTGTGACACCACTAAGTTTCATCTGGTGAAAAAACTCTGACAAACTAACATATTGCAAATACTCCTCCCTGGTCCATTGAGTGTATGTATATTAGTTATTACTCAATGCAGCTCAGTGTATATACCTTAGTTAGATTGATAATTGATGTTTGTGACTAGGATAAAGCTTATTGTTTACTTTCTTCTAAGTATGTGATTTGGTGTATAGCTTATTGTCCTTTTCGTCTATTATGTTTCAGAATATGGTATACTATAAAATGTCCCATGTTGATGGTCGGATAAGCAACCCAGAACAACGAATTGCAAGTGATATACCAAGGTTCTGTTCGGAGTTGAGTGATCTTGTGCAAGAAGATTTGGTTGCTGTTGCTGATGGGCTGCTTTATACTTGGCGGTTATGCTCATATGCAAGCCCAAAATATATACTATGGATATTGGTAACACCTACCTCTTCTACTGAAGCAATAGCAGTATTTATATAAATTATTGATTCTATTTCTTTCTTTGCAAACAATTTAATTTGCTGACATTCGTAATTTCAGGCGTATGTATTAGGAGCAGGGGCAACAATCAGAAACTTTTCACCTGCATTTGGAAAACTTATGTCCAAAGAACAACAGCTTGAAGGGGAATATAGGCAATTGCATTCAAGATTGAGGACTCATGCAGAAAGTATAGCATTTTATGGTGGTGAATCTAGAGAAGACTCTCACATCCAACAGAAGTTTAAGAATCTTGTACGGCATATGAGAGTTGTTCTCCATGATCATTGGTGGTTTGGCATGATTCAAGACTTCTTACTCAAGTATCTTGGTGCTACTGTTGCTGTTGTCCTGATAATTGAGCCTTTTTTTTCTGGCAATCTACGACCTGACTCATCAACTTTAGGACGTGCAGAGATGTTGAGTAACTTAAGATATCATACAAGTGTGATTATTTCACTGTTCCAATCCTTAGGGACTCTGTCAATAAGTTCAAGACGTCTGAACCGCTTAAGGTACTGTTTGTTTAGTTCTGTTAAGAATATTATGCGTGAACTCACCTGATCTAGTGCTCCTACTTGGAATATATATTGGAATACCTAGAAATTATCTTTAGAGAAACATATGTTGACTAGTGTACACAGCGGTTCATTATTTAGTAGCTTTTGCTCGCCAATTATGAACTTATGTCTCTAAGTTATTCTTCCTATTTGCAGTGGTTATGCAGATCGTATTCATGATCTCATGGCTGTATCTAGAGAGCTTTCTTTACGAGATTCATCTTCCCAGCAGGCTGATGGAAGCCGGAATTATGTGAGCGAGGCAAACTACATCGAATTCGACAATGTGAAGGTATTTAAAAAATGTTGTTTCATCTTTTCATTTTTTTCTTCTCTTCCTTTTGGTGGACTTAAAAAGACATTGATATTTCAGGTTGTTACTCCAACAAATAATGTATTAGTCGAGGATCTGAGTCTCAGGGTTGAATCAGGTTCCAATCTTTTAATTACAGGTGTGTCCTGTACCTTTGCTGTTTTTACCTATTGGGGTTTTATTGCTTATTTACATCATTTGATGTCTAGTTCTCCCATTTTCCTTCAATTGCACAGGAAAAGGTCTTTGTGAATCAGGAATATAGAGACATTTGTAATGAAATATTTTCTTTGCTGCGCTAGCTTATTCTGGTGCACATTATTTTCTTGGGGTTGGGGGGGGGGGGTCTGAGTTATTGAAATACTAATAATGTTAAGATCAATAATTTCTTATTTCTTATATGTACTTTGAAGTTTGAAGAATAAGGCACTTATTCATTGATGTTATTTAGTAGTGAATGGAAAATCTGGCTTTTTTTTTTTTTTGCATGCGAAGTGCTATAAATTAGCTTATATACACAGATTCCACGTTATCCTCTTGGTCAACTGGAATTACAACAATATTGCTTAACTTGTCTCAGGTCCAAATGGAAGTGGCAAAAGCTCTCTATTTCGAGTCTTGGGCGGTCTTTGGCCTTTGGTATCTGGCCATATTGTAAAACCTGGGGTTGGTTCTGATCTAAACAAGGAGATCTTTTATGTTCCACAGCGACCGTATACTGCAGTGGGAACTCTGCGGGACCAGTTAATCTATCCTCTTACAGCAGATCAGGAGACTTTTCCTCTTACACAAAGTGAAATGGCTGAGCTTTTGGATAATGTAAGAGATTCTTTAAGTTTTTTTAACCTCTGGTCAATTTACTATACTCATATCGAACTTAGGAGAGTTTCCCTACTCTTGGTTTCTTGTTTTATATACTAGGTTGATCTTGGTTATCTGTTGGACCGCTACCCTCCTGAGAAGGAGGTCAACTGGGGTGATGAGTTGTCACTAGGAGAGCAACAGCGATTAGGAATGGCCCGCCTCTTTTACCATAAACCCAAATTTGCAATTCTTGATGAATGTACAAGTGCCGTTACAACTGATATGGAGGAACGTTTCTGTTCTAAAGTTCGAGCTATGGGAACATCATGCATCACAATTTCTCACCGGCCTGCATTAGTTGCATTTCATGATGTGGTTTTATCCTTGGATGGAGAAGGAGGATGGAGTGTTCATTACAAGAGGTAAGGTTTTGATTAGTGAGGCCTCATCATTTAAGAGGATCGCATGTTGTTGATTGTCTTCCTCATTATTTTTCAGGGTAGATTCTCCTACTCTGGCAGAATCCGAGTTTACAAACAAAAAAGTTTCTGATACAGAGCGACAAAGTGATGCTATGACTGTCCAACGAGCATTTGCTAGTGTCAAGAAGGTCTAATCTTATGATGCTTGTGTGAATTCTCTTCGTTTTTTTTGTCTATAATGGTATCATGTTTTATTGAACATCTTCAATCATATATCAACAGGATCATGGATTGTCATCTTCAGGATCTCAATCGTATTCGTCACAGTTAATAGCATCATCTCCAACAGAGGGAGATGAGCATGCAGTGCCCATATTTCCACAATTGCAAAGTGTTCCAAGAATGTTGCCGTTAAGAGTAGCTTCAATGTTTAAGATCCTAGTAAGTACTATTATTTACTGCTGAAACTATTTTGTCATGCCGCTGTATACACATTCTGCCAGTTTTTATAGATCTGTCTGTATTCCAGTAAACTTTCTGTATAGAATCTAAAAGTTGTAGATCTTTAAGAGTTCCTCATATAGGAATTCCTATCTGCTTCTAATTCTCATTTTAAAGTTCTGGATTGGACGAAAATCGACGAAAATCTCGAGAAGAAGGGCATCTAGGTTTCAGCTGATGTATTGACTCTTTGTTGCAAAATGTGTCAAGCAAAAAGTTATTGGCTTTTCAGTTCAGCCGGCGAAGGATGTTACATTTGCTTGTATTTGATACATCATAATTCTGTTGCTCTGAACACCCAAGTTCATTGCCCATTTCAATTTTGAACATTAGCTTAGTTATCGAGAAACTCTTCCCGTTGCACTACCACTTTATGTTTTATCTTCAAAAAACCATCCTTCAGTTCCATCTCCTTGGGAGAGTCAATTGTCTGGTTCATTATACTAGCTCTGCAATAGAATTTCCGACTACTTGAAAGCAGGTATAATCTTTCCCAGACGCTGATTTAGTATTCATTATAGGTACCCACGGTGCTAGATAAACAAGGGATCCAGCTCTTTGCAGTTGCTATCTTAGTTTTGTCCAGGACCTGGATATCGGACCGCATTGCTTCATTAAATGGTATGTTCTGTTGTTCCTTTGACATAATGTTTTTCAATTCTGCTTTCGTTCCATACTCAAGCTCGGCATATTGGTTTTCAGGGACAACTGTCAAGTATGTTCTGGAGCAAGATAAGGCAGCTTTCATCAAATTAATTGGTGTTAGTGTTCTCCAAAGTGCTGCATCCTCCTTTGTTGCACCATCCTTGAGGTGATTCCTAAGAGATTTCAATTTCATGTGATGCCTGTGTATATTATTTCAGTGTTATCTGTATTGAAACAAGCTATACATACTAAAATGTGTTAATTAGATACATTATTGAATGTGTCCTTATTTTGGCAGAACATTTAGTTTCTTTTCAAATTCACATTCAGTTTTGTGCGCATTCTGTTCGTGGAATAGTTAATTTTTTTAATGCATCCATCAGTTAATAAAACAAATTCTCTCTTGCTTGAACCCGTGAATGAATAATTCGTCGCTCTGGTTATCCTGGATATGTTCAAAGCAATCAATTTATTTATTTTTATTAAAGATTCTCGTGTCCAGATTTGTTCCAGCCTAATTGATTGTCTATGAACATCTTTACAGGCACCTGACAACTTTGCTTGCGCTCGGATGGAGGATTCGTCTGACCAAGCACTTACTAAAGAACTACTTGAGAAATAATGCATATTATAAGGTACTCGATCTTATCAACTGGGTTAAACATGAACATCTGACATGTGTTGCTCCATTTGAATGATATTCCACTTCCCCACGCTCGCCTCTTCCGTTACGTAATGACTTGTCATAGTGTACATAGCAAGGACAAACCTTGGCCCAATGTGAACAGGTCACAGTTCAAGTCCCAAAATAATTGCTAGTATAAGGCTAAGCACATGCACCTACTCTGCCGACCTTCATGGAGCCCGAGGATCACTTAGCAGTGTGTGCCTTTATTTATGCCCTTCAATTGGAACTATTTGAAAGTTAATATTGCTGCATTCTTAAATTAGAGAGGCTAGTTCTTTTGAGTGAAATGGTGACATCCCACAAAGAATGCAGGAGCTGGAATTTCTGTTGCAAATGGAGTTCGTGGTATATATGTCTCACTGTTATTTGAAATGTCAAGCCGTCTCTCACATTGATTACAGCTCAAAGGCCAAAGCAATGGGTGTTCCTGTTTTTTGGTTTTCACGAGTCCATCCAGATGTAGTGCTGACTTCACTTGGCTTATAAGCATCTTTAGATCTGATCAATATGTTATTCTGGAATTTAATGAGCCTCAGTAGAAACTAGCAACTTTTTCATGCTACTGAATGTAAGAGTGCCCACCACCAGGAACTTGAGACTTAACAGCCCGTGATTGTTTTGTAGGTACTTCACATGTCAAGCTCAAAAGTTGATGCTGACCAAAGACTGACGCAAGACTTGGAGAAGTTAACTACAGACTTGTCTGGAATGGTCACTGGAATGGTAAAGCCAACAGTTGATATTTTATGGTGAGTTTGTGAAACGATGGGCGGCAACTCCTGTACCTAAACCCCACACCCCTGAAGTCCGTAGGATTAGGATCCATGATCTACTTTTTGTGGATTACCACTGGATTATCCATCCCTGCAAGTCTCAATTGATAAATTTCTTCATTGAATTATTCAGTGTGCTCTGAGGACCTCTAATATCACTATCTTTTTTAGGTTCACCTGGAGAATGAAGCTGTTAACTGGCCGGAGAGGAGTTACTATTTTGTATGCTTACATGTTACTGGGTTTGGGTTTTCTAAGGACTGTTACACCCGATTTTGGGGGCCTTACAAGTCGCGAGCAACAGCTTGAGGGAACTTTTAGGTCATTGCATATTTGGATTTCATACACAAATATGTTTTGATAGTCAACTTGGCTATGTTTCTTTCTTTTTATGGGTAAATTCATTGTTTTAAGTTTCTCTTATCAGGTACATGCATGAAAGACTGCGGACACATGCAGAATCTGTTGCTTTCTTTGGTGGTGGTGCCAGAGAAAAAGAGGTATTATTTGCTGTTTTTAATAATATAATGTCAGCTAATTTCATATGCCTGTCTTGTATGGTCCTTTTGATATAATATTTGTTCTAGCTATGCAATTTAGATTCTTCGCTTGCTATAAATCCCTATAAGATGCTTGATGGGAAAAACCATGTCATATCTCTGTAGTTTGACACTGGTATAGCCAGCAACTTGATAGCTACTAATTCTATTTAGTACTTAATCCTCTTACTCAAATTTATGGCCCCTGCTTTCTATATATCTTTTAAGAATCTATATTCTCCTATTGCAGATGATTGAGTCTAGGTTTACAGAACTTTACAGTCACTCAATGTTTCTGCTTAAGAAGAGATGGCTATTTGGCATACTAGACGACTTCATCACAAAGCAACTTCCCCACAACGTAACCTGGGGATTGAGCTTGCTGTATGCCATTGAGCACCAGGGTGATCGGGCCTTGACTTCAACTCAAGGTGATTGGAATTCTTTGCCACTTATTTTTGAAGTTTTAGTTTGTATATTTTATATTTAACATGATTTATATATCACAGGTGAACTTGCACATGCTTTGCGTTTCTTAGCATCTGTTGTATCTCAGAGCTTCTTGGCTTTTGGTGATATTCTTGAGCTACACAGAAAATTCCTTGAGCTTTCTGGTGGCATCAATCGTATTTTTGAGCTTGACGAACTGCTTGATGCTGCTCAACATGGTAGGTGACTATATTTAATTTATTCTGAGAGCACTTTTCTTTTATTATTATTATAATATTTCTTCTGTGAACAGATTTGATATGCTCATTCATTATTGGATGTCTTCTATTATGAAAATCCTCTATTGCTCATCCTGTTTGTAATTTGTTTTTTGGTTGTGATGACTGCTCATTCCATGTTGACCCCGGGCTTGATGAAGGCCTACCCTCGAATCCTGACCTAGGGGTTCTTTATTCTTATCTCTGAGTTTTTTCTAGCTCTAGGTTTGCGCGTGTTCCTTCTTTGAACCGCGGTCATCCGTGGGTTGGTGGATTTGAAATGTATGAGGATAACTCAGTGTCTTCCTGGTTAATAATAATGTGTAACAGGCTCATATGATTCAAGAGAAAGTGTCTGTGCTCATGCAATCTTATGGTTTAATTTCCGGATGTATAATAAAAATACAGCCAATTGCATGCATCTTAAACAACTTTTCTGAAATGTCACATTTTTCTTCTAACGCAACATACTTGGTTTTCATGAAAGTAAAATAGCATAAAGTTAGATACAGATAAATCATTGCAAGTTCTTCTAGATAGTAAATTAAACATTATTAGTATGTTAAATGACTAGTTGGGGGTGGGGTATGTATAGGTACCAGACGGGGTTTGGTAAGTTCAGTTGGGTTGTAACTGTATATACTGAATTATTGAGATACATTAGGCCTGTACTTAGAAAAAAATACTTTGCCTTTTAATTTTTGTAAGTCATTGTCCAGAAGGTTATCGTTTTTTTTTTGGCTAACAGAGCTGTTTTGTGCAGGACTTGGCGATGAATCATCTTCACGGTCTGAATCTCTGTCCGATGACATGATTTCATTCACCAAAGTGGATATTGTCACTCCAAGTCAGAAATTGTTGGCTAGGCAATTGACATGTGATATTGTTTCAGGGAAAAGCCTGCTTGTTACCGGTTAGTTGATAGCCATCTTTGATCACGCATTTAGTCGTCACATAGATTGGAGTTACCTTTTTTTTTAACCTAATGTGGCAATTATCTTTGCTGTAGGACCAAATGGGAGTGGGAAAAGTTCTGTTTTCAGAGTCCTTCGAGGTCTTTGGCCTGTTGTTGATGGAAGACTCATTCAACCACAACAAAAGTTTGATTCTAAATCTGGATGCCGACTCTTCTACGTGCCCCAACGACCTTACACGTGTTTAGGCACCCTAAGAGATCAAATTATATATCCCCTCTCTTTTGAGGAAGCAAAAAGAAGGGCTTCACGATTGATTCCCGAAGGTAAATGTGTTTTTTCTATTTTTCAAATAGTTGATTCATAAACTGTTTGCCCCCCTTGAATACTTTTTATCCAGTAATTTCTTTTAAAAAATGGGATTTTCTTTATGAGACCACCAATATACATTTTTGTAGTGCTGAATTCATTTTGAACCAACAAGTAGATACCAGATGAACGTTTTCTCTTGCGTCTTATACCACATTAAGTCTAATAGTAATAAAGTACCATTGTCCAAGTATTCATAATTTCTCTCTGTTCTGGAGGTTTAGTTTGCTAGTGAATCCTCTGTGACAAAAGTTTATGTTCCTTTTCCCTGTCTTTGCAATTCTATTTGTATTACTATATTTATGCATTTCCATCCTAATTAGAGTCTTTGTTATCTCTGTATCTAGATCTTGAAAATGCCAGTAGCTTGGACATCTTAGATGCGCATCTAAAAACTATCCTGGAGAATGTTAAATTGCTTTATCTCTTGGAAAGAGAAGGTGGATGGGACACTAGCCAAAACTGGGAAGATATTTTATCACTTGGAGAACAACAACGACTAGGCATGGTAAGTGCATGTGATAATTATCTACAATCTTCTTGTCAACAACTCATAAGTCATCTTTTACGGAGTTCCACTGAAATATGTCATCCCTCCTATTATGCTAGGCGCGATTGTTCTTTCACAAACCTCAGTTTGCAGTTCTTGATGAATGTACCAAGTAAGCGAAGCCACTCCCACTCCATTTTCCTTTTTCTTTTTCTATTGTCCCTTCAGGTAGTTAATGGAAACCCCATTCTTTATTTTCCTTGCTATACAGTGCCACAAGTGTGGATGTTGAGGAGCACCTTTACAAACTCGCAAATGAGTCTGGAATCACAGTTATAACATCCTCTCAGGTACATAATACAGCTAATTTGCTGATTTGTGGTTCCATTTTCAACTCTGCAAATACAGTTTTTTTTTCCTTTTCTATCTCTTAACTTTTGAGATTTGATACTTTCGAGTCTTTAATATAAAGTGTGTCTACTGTATCTGCAGCGTCCTGCTTTGATACCTTTCCATTCAGTTGAGTTGCGATTAATTGACGGTGAGGGGAAATGGGAACTGCGAACTATTGAGCAATAACTTAGTGGCAAATAGGACTTGGCAGTTGAGAGATGTATTATTATTATTATACTATGAAGTTTGAATTCGTTCCAGCGCACTGGGTGATCGTTTCAGAGTTTCCCTGCAACCAGAACTCATAACTACATGGCCAGAAGTTGGACCTTGCCTGGTACTACGCCAATGACATGAATATAAGGAATAAAAATGGAGAAATACAGTTGTTAATTTGAACTGGATTCACATTTCACAGGATAATATATATGAAATGTACTTTTTTTTTTGTCCCTTTGTAGGGGGTGCAGGAATTTAGAATACTAGAATTATTATGTATAGGCAATCAATAAGTTGTTGAATTTCTGTTGTAATATTATTTCATAGGTTCAAAAAGAATGTCTTTTTCATAAATTACAGTTTTCTTCTTTCCATCACTCTGTTCCTTAAAACTTGTTCCTGTACAATGCCCATTTTGTTGAAGTGGGTTCTACTACAAATTTCGGGTTTTCTGTTCAATGTAGTGAACTGTTAAGTTCTTTTCAGTTTTACTGTTCGAAAATTTCTCACTTTAACTCTTTATAATAAGACACGGGTTGTTAACAATTGTTGGAAACCTATCCGTCTCTTGGTTAGTTCAACTTTCATGCAAGTTTCCCCTCCCTTCAAACTCTTTTTGCCCGCGATTTGTCTATGGAATCAATTTCTATATTACATAAATGATTCTCTATAAGAAATTAATTTATTAAACCATAAAAGAAGATAAAATTCCATTAAAAAAAGTGTTACAGTGATATTTTAATATTAGAATATAATCCAATTTGAAAAGATATCTTGGATACAAAAGTATTAAACTAAAATGTTCAAAAAAAGAAACGTCAGTACGGTGAAGTAGTAATAGACTCTGTCCGAGTGACAAAGTGAAATCCGTTCGGTTCAAATAGTACCTTTCAGTTTCAGTTATAAACCTTTGAAATTTATCAAGATATATGTGATATAATATAAAATTGATTTGACTTTCGAATATGACACATGAGAGGCCGATGTAAATTGAAGATGGAACCAGTGGCGAATCCTGAACACAATTCTAGGTGGGTCCAGTGGCGAATCTAGAACAAAATTTCCAGATGGGTCGAGGGGCCTCGTAGAATCAAGAGTCAATATGGAACCAGTGGCAAATCAAGAACACAATTCTAGGTGGGTTGAAAACCATGAAATAAGTTAACCAGTGACGAATTCAGAACACAAGTCTAGATGGTTCAAGAACCATGAAGTTAAGGAATGTCAAAATTTATATCCTCAAAAAAATTAATTTCAAGAGTATAAAATGAAAAAGTAATATAAGAGCAAATGCTACAGAAAATTATGGAAAATAAATAAATAAATAAACAAAACAAAACAAAAACCAAGGAAAGGGCATTTAAAAAACAAGAGGCATATTGCATCTAAAAATGCCGTTTACTATTAGGATGGGTTCCAAATTCAAATATAAATTTGATTTTGTGTTGAAGCGATGTTACACTAAGACTAATTCGAAGGAGATTAACCTAACCTTTTATAATTAGCCATTACAATCTCCATTACAACACTTGGTTCCCTTCTATTCGCTTAGATACAAATCAACCGGAACCGTTGGTATGGTTCTATTTCTATATAACAATGAAGGTTAGAACTTAGAATGGCATAAAAATCCATTGTACCGTACGTGTATGCACTTTGAGGAGGTTGGAGGGCCGTGCCTCCATTGCATCGGGATTTTGCTTGCACCATGATGATGAAACCCTTTAAGATAAATAATAAATATATATATTACCTAGATGGACAAGGACTATGTGCACATTTGGTACAAGCTAAAAGCAAAATAAACTCCCTAAACTATACACCTAGATGTTTTGCACTACTCCACTATAGAGGGGAGTGGGGACATATGAGTAGTTCAGTGATTGAATTTTCCGTTATTTGTTTTTTCAGATTTTATTTTCAAACTGTTGTTTTTATTTTTCATTTTGTTCAATGTATAGAATATTTTAAAGCTGATTTGTTTATGTACTAGCGCACTTTGGGGTGTGCATTCGGTTGACCCGAACCGAAATTTCGGGTTGAATCAGGTT
>JAYMSL010001934.1:0-15532 GCA_036897195.1 Plantago coronopus
CTTCAGTTTTTCTACGCCTCTGGTCACCAAAATAAGTCATTATAAATCCAGGTTTGCCCAATTTGTGCCATCCTACTCTTAGTATATGTAACATATGTACGCCCTTCACTACTTCTACGTACGCTACCATTATGCCCCAAGTATTTTGAATGTTGGTAACCTGAAGCTTGTATGGTCTCGACAATAAAATTTGCATTCATGGGTTTTGTGTATTTTGGTTGTGTGTCAGGTTAAATCTACGGTTTGAGCATCTTCAATTACAATTTGTGCTTGCTCACTAACAAATATTTGTTTATTGATTAATGAAATGAGAATGAATCCCTCTCATTCTGTGCCATGACTCCTTCATAATTTTGGAACCTGACTACTCATGTAGTAACTGGTTCTGAATTTGCTCACAGGTACGGTTGTGGGTGTGTAGAGTACCATGGGTTTCTCTGAACATTTCTAAATGCATCACTTTTTTAACAAATACACATGGGTACTGCAACTGGTTTTTGCGGATTATTCTTATTTGATAGACTACTCATTCAGTTAGATGATTTGGTAGTACTGCACTTGTTATTGGAAAGAAATCTTAGTTTCGTCTTGAAATATTATTATATACAATTTACTAGGTCTTTCGTAGTCCAAAGGTGGTTTACTGAAGGGTGAAGTAGTAAAGCAGGTGTGGCTGGGTATATATGCTTCTTGACTTGGCAAAAACCGATGTAACAAACTGATCTATACATAGAATGGTTTGGTAACTCCATTTTATACTTGACTGAAGCCGCAATATTGTATTTAGAATGTCAATACATCGGATCTTGCTTAAATTTGTGTTCTATTCTTTTGACATGTTTCTGATTTATATATTTAATCTGCTAATTTATTGTATTGGATCCGAGTTTTGAGGTTGTGGCTTTCCTAATTCGTTCTTTTCAATCCTACAAGCTTTGCAATATTACTTGTTTATTGTTTAGTTCTTATTCTTATGTTTCTTGATTTTATGCTTTGTATTTTCATGATTTCAGATGATGAAATATTGAGTTATTTGCTTTAATATTTTGAGATGATGTCATGTTTTATTTTTTTACGTGAGAATAAGGTTTCAGGTTACAAAATTCACTTTTTGTGTCTTCCTTTGTGTTGTTAGTTTTCAGCTGCCCAAGTATGTTTGTGTTTATAATACCATATGATATGTGATGGTTTGTAAAACCAAATGCTAACTGGTGCTTGAAATATTCCCCTTTTTTCATTTTCTCTTCTTGTTGATAATTATTAGCCAAAATCCAGCTAAAAATCAACACTATCATGATTACAAGTTGTTGTGTGAATAGTTTGTTGGGTAATAAAGATTGGGAACCATTTTTCCAGGACGGAGTAAGGAAGATCTAGATTTCTAATTTTCGTGGCACTGACATTTGCTTTCCTACTTCATGGCCATTTGAGTCAATGCAAGTGATAGAGATGACATGAACCTGTTGTTACTAAGGGAATACCGTTGAAACCCAACCTGTTATGCTCCAAAGGTTGCGTTGAGCTTTTTACTATACATTAGGTAATAATACAAAATCAACCGTGTTTTTACCTCAAACTATGATCAGGCGTGAAAACCATACATGATCAGCCAGAAAGGCAGAGATGTACAGTTGAAGAGCAGAAGAAGTTCCTTTAGGCATATAAATCACAGATGAATTGCATTGCATATAATTTTTTTGGTTGGGGATGGGAGAAAATTTAGGGGTAAACACTTTGTTTTATAGCACATAATACATTGTTATATACAATATGTGCAATAGCACTATTCTTGTAAATTTGATGTACAGTGAAGGGGTTATAAATGTGGTCTAGCATTACGAGAAGAGTCGCAAGAAGAGGTCCAGGGTTCAGTGGTTTACGTGGAAGGAGTTACAAGTAGAAGTAGCTTTGTAATCATTTGTCAGTACAAAAAAAAAATTTCTTGTACAAATGGTTCATTTGTCTCATTTCATCTATGCACACCGACTATTGTTAAGTTAGAACTAATTCTACATGCATCTCATTTATCACATCCAATTCAAAGTATGCAATAAATTATTCTATTGCCTTTTTTTGTATAAGGGTCTGTCATGACACTGTTGGTTATATGGGAAAAGAAAAGGCAAGTTTTTGTTGTACAACCTTCATGAATTTACTTATTAATATTGAATGGATATGTATAAGTTGTACAAACATTTGAATATTCAATTTCAGGTAAATATAATTGGCACCGCGCTAAGCGCGGTGTTCCTTTCTAGTATATATAATATACTTGTTAGTGAACTATTGAGAGCCAATTTATTTAAGGAATTTGAATTGGGTAAATTCAGTATATATTGGTTTCCTGAGAACTTTTGTTTTTCTCATGTGTTATATTGTCAATGCGAAGCTCTCACAACAGACCACACAACGATCTCAAGAACTAGCATATTCAAGTAGTGGAACCTAATTCACCCTCCAACCAGCTGGTAAGACCCCTCCAACTAATAGGTCGGGGTTCGAGTCACCTTTGACTCTTCAATTTTTTTTTTTACCATTGCACAAAATCGCCTCATGCGTACGACTTTCTAATTGCAGGAAATCTGCTGTATGGAGAGTTGTTCAGAGTGGTGTGGAAACTCTGTCGACAACCCTCGGAACATACATTACTGCATTACTTATTATTATTGATTTTGCCTTTTCTAATCACCTAGCTAATTCCACTTGTGAGTTTTGTGAAGATTGACAGAAATCCACCTAATTAGAGACATAATGGTTCGAAGTGAGAGAGAATATCTTTCAAGCAAGGACAACACCTTATATTTAAGGAATTTTTTTTTTTTTTGAAGAATGAAGATTTTTCAAAGCAAACTAAATCAAGTGAAGAAGAAGGAAAATATCATTTAAGATTCTCAAAACCGAATCCTACAAGAATTCAGTTGCCTAATCCAAGAAGACTTGAAGACCAAGACTAGTAGTACTATATGTGTCATAGTTCATTAGTGTTAGTTACCACTTAGAAATCGTTTCAATACACACAATACATTCTTGTGTTGTGCTATTTTGCACACCTTTATAACCTAGAAACTTAGAATTTACTGAGTGATTGGTTAGACGGGGTGGTGCTCGTACTGGGTCTGTGTTTATCTAGAGAAAGATCGAGAGGAACACATTGTAACTTGAAGATATTTCATCTAGTGGTTTTCCTTACGGGGATCATGCAATAGAAATATTGCATGAAAAGTTTAAACTCTTCTCTATTTACATTCCACTGCTGTGCTTATATTTGATATAGTATAGAAGTAGTTTTGTCTGTGGTCCAGAGTTGTTATCAGTGTTTTCACAACACCAGTAACAACGCCGTCTTATAGTGTTATTCTCTTAGTATTTGTTCAAGTTATATCGATCCTAACTTCTTATATAATTACTGCAGGAATTAAATAATTTCAATTGGCATCAAGAGCCTGGTGATATCTCTATAGCAATTGAGTAGAACAAGATGAAGAGCATGATGTCCATTCTGGGAATGCTACCCATCCCTGATGGAACTAACGGTGCGTACTAGAAGCTTCGTATGAAAACCAGTACCACCACAAAAAGCAGACTGAAGGTATTGATACCAGTGTTGCCACAACTCCTGGAAAAACTCCAGTAGTGTTGCTGAAGGACTGCAAGATGCAAACTAAGGAGATTGGCAACATGAGGGGAGTCATTACCAGCCTAGAAGCTGCACTGACCAAGAGAGAGAAGATTGATTCATTAATATATAAACCCGAGGATGGTAAAGGTACACTTACTAGGGATGTTAATCTTATGGGTTTCTCTTACTCTGACTGGACTGGGGATCAAGATAATAGGAAATCTACTAGTGAAGGTTGTTTCTATCTAAGAACAAAATTGGTTTCATGGTTCAGTAGAAATCAAAATTGTGTCTGATGGTCTACATCGAAAACTAGATATATACGTGCGGGTAGTTGTGTCACTCAACTTCTATGGTTGAAATATATGATATATGGTTATGGTACGAAGTGTGAGTCTTTGTTACTCCTATGTGATGATTGGAATGCCATACACATCACAAGATCTTGTTCATCACAACAAGATCAAACACATAGACATAATAAGACATCACTCTTTGAGAGACTTGGTTGAGGCACAATTACTTGACATAAAGCATATAGAAACCAACCACCAGTTACTTGATTTATTCACAAAACCCTTAGGTACTGAGAGATTTCTATGGTTCAGTTTCTCGGAGTCACCTTCTGAGTGGAGTGATAAGGACATTGGGGAAAATAAGGAGCGGGCAAGATTTGATTGTTCCCATTTCGTATACTTGATTGTATATTTTCGTTATTGTACTCTGTTATATTTTGAATCATTTCAATTATTGTAAATTGAAGGCACATCATTGCACCACTTTATACAGGACACCATTGAGATTTATGTCTCACTCTTTTAATTCTTGACCAATCTTCAGACATAGAGTAGTGGTTCGGTGACTCGAGAGTGGGAATTGGGGATTTAAACTTGGATGTTATGTTTTGAAAAACTCAAGGCTTATTATTTTCTTTTCAATAATCTCGACCTTGGTATTTGAATCATTTTGAGACGGTAAAGGTTTCTATTTGTTTGGCTTATGATTTTAAAATAAAAAATGATCAGTTTTACGGTACCGTTACACATATTTACAATGTTTCTTGTTACAAAAACCCTCTAATTTTATTTTAATGTTGCGAATGTAAGGAAGCACGTGCTAGATTTAGTTGTTCCCGGAAAGATCCTTCCTCTTATGATAAAATTGACGCGAATGTGTCAAATTGATCAAAGTTTAATATCATATTATATATTATATATCATATATTATATATTAGTGTCAAAAGTTTAAAAGTTTTGTATCATTTGAATTTTTTTTTTAAATCAAAAACTAATAACCTACTCTTGAAAATTTGTTATCTCATAACCAGAGTTTCAAACAACACTATATAGTTTAAACTAGTTTCAATTAATTTTAGGTAAACATACAATTTAAGTTCAATTATTAAAGGAAAAAAATAAATATAAAAAATTAGTTTATTTTAATATCAATTTTCTATGTTCAATCCAAATATGTTCTGGACCACCAATCCTAATGCACAAAAATGAAGTACTACTAAATGTGCATTTTACATTTAATTCAAAAAAATATTAATAAAATGATGGTGATAATTATATTTGACACAACATGTCCAGTGGTGTATCAGAGATTTCGAGTAGTTATTGGTGCACCTCCTTTTGTTTTAGTGATATTAATGTTAATGAGTATGGTCATCCGAACAAAACCTTTCTATTTAGTGTTGAATGTTGTGCTTGCTTTTAATATCGGTATACTTTTATTTAAACTCATTCTCTCATTCATAATTGAGGTGTGATATTTGTAGAGTTCATAACAACCCACATAAAAGTTTTGAATCAATGTTTTCTCCTTCCAAAGTTTATTTATCATATATTTTATGAACCATATCATATATATAAAATTGTGAAACAAAATATAGGCGTTCGTCGAATCCAAGACTATTCAAGAACTTGAAGATCCAAGTTCGCCGCTTTGAAAACTAGAATCAGAGGATTAGACTAGAGACTTGAAGTTAAATAAAAATTTCAATTTGAGCATTTCTTCCTGCTACACGCATATTTCTTAAAAGTCGTGATTAACCCTTAAAAACGATGAACTGGGACGGTGGGTATAAAAATGAAAGATTTCTGATAATTATAAATAAAAGAGAGAGTTAAACGAACTCGAGGGCTTCTGAGCTTGATCTCGAATCAAATCGTTTGTTTTGAAGATGATGTCGAACTTCTTAATCTTTGTGGAAGAGCGCCTTCAGTTTTTGTTGTTGAACTTCTTGATGCTTGGTGATCTTAAGGCTTGGCCTGAAGGGATGATGAAATTCTTGATGCTGGAGCCTCGGTGATCTTTAGGCTTGAACTTGAAGGGATGATGAAGATCTTGATGCTTGCTTGAAGATTTTCTGAAGATCTTGATCCTTGATCTTTTTGAAGTCTTCTCGAAGTCTTCGAAGGGCCTTAAGCTTGTTCTTCAAACTTGTTCTTCAAGTCTTTGAAGATTTGCTGAAGATCTTGATCCTTGAGCTTCTTGAAGTCTTCGGAAGTCGTCGAAGGGCCTGAAACTTGTTCTTCAAGTATTCGAAGTCTTTGAAGGGCCTGAAACTTGTTCTTCAAGTCTTCGAAGGCTGAAACTTGTTCTTCAAGTCTTCGAAGGACTTGGTTGATTTTTGTTGAAGCTTGGTTGATGATGTATTGGTGTTGATGTGTGTTATGAGCTGAACTTTGAGCTCTTTATATAGATGAGAATGAGTGGCATAATGGTCATTCTTCATGGGCTTGGGCTTGGGTCATTTGGACTTGGACTTGGGCCATTGGACTTGGACTTGGAAATCACTAGTAAATCCGTCCAGTAGCCGAATTCTTCATGCTTCTTGGACCGAACTCGGATTAATCTGATTTTCGAGGATGTTCCAGATTATTGAGTTAGCTACGCGTGAGAGCTGATTTCACGTCAATCGGACATCGTACGAGAAAGTTATAGTCGAAATACCGAAACTGCTCCGATATATATATATATTCTTCACGCTTTTGACTCTAAAATCTTCGTCCGAAGTCCGAATTGACTTTCATTTTCGCCAAATTCGAACTATATGAGTGTTCTTCTTTTCTACATGGCACAATTTAATAGACCATCAAATGAGATTTATTAAAATCAATTAATTTATCATTTTTACTTTGGAATAAAATTTAGTAAAATTTCATAGCATATGATAAATTTAATATAAAGATCTTAATGATTTTATTCGATACATTTTGCGTGTCTACAGTGCGGTAGAACGATTAAACGAATGAAAATGAGAGAATAAAGTATAAAAGAGACTGAAAAAATTATGATGCCTTGTACATAAATTAAAAGAGTGGGTGAATCAAGTAGTATATGAGGTTTCCATTTTAGGGTAGGGGTGTAAGATAAGATTGAGATATATTAAAATGGAAAGTAAAAGATCAGATTAGTTAGGAGAGAGGGAATATTACATAATTTTATGATTAAAAAAACACATAACAAGGAGTATTGCGACACACCCAATTAATTACATGTAATTTATACAAATTTTACAAAAATAAATAAATTATAGTCACCAAATATTAGATTATAAGTGATATAATAACAATCTTATTATTGGGTTATCATTCAATATATAATGTTAAGACAAGCAAACATATATGCTATTAAGTAAACTTTATGATATTAATTTATAAATGTAAGTATACTCATAATTCTATATATAGTTGTTTTTTGGTTTTAATATGATTAGAAAAAAAAAACTAACGTCGTTTAAGTTTTCACTAGATTATTATAAAAGAATTTAATGTTTCTCTTAAAGAAACTTAAAAAGTTATTGTTATAATTTTCCTTCTTCTAATAAATAAACACAAATAAATTATCATGAAATTTTTCATGAAAATTTATTTTCTAGATCAGATATAATTAATGTGTAGACTTTGTAAAATCATTTCCTATTTTTAGTTTTAAAAACTTTGCAAATATTAATATCAAGTTTTTACAAATATATCAAACGAATAAAGAGTATAAATATAATGAACATATTTGAAGAAGTGCAACTGGCTTTCGTCTATAGACAGGAAAACAATGTGGGTGACACACTAGCTAAAGAAGGACGAGAGCAATCTTTTGGAAAACAAAATCATCACGTACCTATCCAGCTTACCAGTAGTAATTTAGACGTTTCTATGCGTATTTGGGATATTTACCCTAAGTGACTCTGTGATGTAATCTGTAAAGACTTATGTGTGACTTTCCACCATAATGGCCAAGTAATATAACCTAATTTCTAGTAAAAAAAAAGTACAAATATATGAAAATAGACACTACTCTTTGTAAAAACAGTGCTAGGATCCCCTCTCAACTAATTTGAGATTAGTTCCCTTCTAACACTAAAGAATAACTTCACCCCAGGCCAGAATGACATGCCAACCGCGACTGATTTTGTTCGAGCATTCAATTATTATAATCTTATATATTTGTGTGTGTATGTGTGCGCACAAATATAAACAAATTCTTGAATTTAATTTAACAATTATCAATGGAGCCAATAAATAATGCAAGGCTAAGCAAGTACGTAGTTGAGGCTTTCGAGTCATTTTTGGTAAAATGGAAAATCATTATTGATTTTTCGATATACTGTTATATTTTTTTATTTTTTAAAAAAAAGCTAAGCAAGATAGAGATATTTTTGTTGAGGCGATTTGTCTCAGTACACAAATATCATCAAAATCTGCTATTGATGGATGAATTTTAAAAATATTGTTTTTATCCCACTTTCAAAATGTTAATTGGCCATGCGAAATTAGCCGTTTTCATTTGGCCCACTGACCCAAAACAAACACAGTGTGTGATTAATAATTTCGAGTGGACCAAATTAAACACAATGTGACCATGTTTTAAAATCTGAAATGTACCTGATATTAATTTGTTTGTATGTCATTACAATGTTAAAAATTGAGTGTGATATATGACAAAAATATGGTTTGGTCGTTGTGTATTTTAGAACAATTTTATTTTTTGGTTTTTTGTTTGTTGCTGCGTTCAGTCAAAATCCAATATTTATTCTATTCCCCTGAAAGTAGCTGAGTCTCCAGGTAGATACAACTTCAAGGTAAACCTAGCAATTGGATTTTCCTACCCTGCAATGCAAGGCGTGTCACGTACAAGAATTTCAAGTTTTAAACACTTGGTTTCTTCTCACCTAGATTATTCTGATACACGCAACAGTAACAGCCCCAACACTATATATATATGTGCACCTTGTGTACACTTATAAGTATCTTCTTCAATTCATTGATGCATTTATATATCTTATCTTTCTTGACTGAATCCAACAAGTCTCAAAATGCATATCATGCATGTATACAATTTCTTCATCTCCCAAGCAACATACACTACACTTTCTATCATCCTAACCACCTTTGCTTTCGCTGCTAACTATGCCAATCAGGAGAATTTCATCACCCCTCCCACCATTTCCATCTTCTTGCTACTACTAACAGCCCTTCTTTACGTCATTATCAAGTCTCCCAAGAAGGTTTACTTGGTCGATTTCGCTTGTTACAACCATGACCCCTCCTATCTTCGCTCCAGAGAGAGTGTGATTGAAATCATGTCGAAGCAATTAAGCCCCGAGAACTTGGCATTTGCTGAGAAAGTGATGGACAGATCAGGTATGTGTGATGACAGGTACTTTTACGGTGCGCCTGGAAAGGAATTCATGCCAGAGTCGACCTTTACGTTTGCCAAGAAAGAGACGGAAGTTGTACTGTGTGACACTGTGGATGATTTGCTGGCGAAAACAGGGGTCAATCCTAAGGACATTGGTGTTGTTATAGTCAATGTTTCGATGTTTAATCCAACACCGTCGCTCTCTGCCATGGTCGTGAACCGCTACAAGCTCAGGGAAGATGTGTTGAGCTATAATTTGGGTGGTATGGGCTGCAGTGCTGGAGTCATTGCTATTGATCTTGCGAAACGCCTTCTACAGGTTATGTTCTGCCTCTGTTACAAAATCAATAAGCAGTTTCTCAAACAGGCACTTACACTGTATATTGTACGCGTTTGTTTATGTGCAGGCTAAGGATAACTCGTACGCTCTAGTCGTTAGCTTAGAGAGCATTACCTCTAACTACTACCTTGGCGAAGACCGTTCGAAACTTGTATCGTGCTGCCTCTTTCGAATGGGAGGAGCAGCTATCTTACTATCCAATCGTCAATCTGATCGTAAACATTCTAAATACGAACTAAAGCACAGCCTACGCACTCATCGGGGAGCTGATGACAGGGCCTACCATTGTGTGGTCCAAGAACAAGACAAAGAGGGAAAACTAGGCATTACGTTGTCGAAAGAACTGACAAAAGTTGCAAGTGAGGCCATGAAGGCCAACATAAGGGCACTTGGACCTTTAGTCCTCCCCTTGTCTGAACAATTCATGTTTCTAGCAAACAAACTGTTCAAAAAGAAAGGTGCAATTCCTTACGTACCAGATTTCAAGCGTGCATTCGAGCATTTCTGCATCCACGCAGGTGGCAAGGCAGTGCTAGACGCTGTGGAAAAGAACCTGAAGCTAACAGGCTGGCATATGGAGCCATCTCGAATGACACTTTACAGGTATGGCAATACTTCGAGCAGCTCGTTGTGGTACGAACTCGCGTATACCGAGGCTAAAGGTCGAATTGTGAAAGGAGACCGGGTTTGGCAGATTGCTTTCGGATCGGGTTTCAAGTGTAACAGTGCTGTATGGCAGGCCCTGAGGACCATGAATCCTGCTAAGGAGATTAGTCCCTGGAGCAAGGTCATAGACCAATTTCCCATATCCACTTGACTGGATGTGTTTTATGAAACAGCTAGCTTAATTAGCTCTAAAATAAACAATGCATCAATGAATTGATCATGTATGCCTATCCCTTTTCAGTTTTCACCCACTACTCATACTTGTGATTCTGATTCTTTGACAACCTACATTGAACACATGATATCAAGGAATGTAGCTTTTTCATACTTAAATATAAATTACTCTCAGAAAACTTGAGAGTGAGGGGGTCAGGGGTGGTACAGAAGTACAGAACAATGAATTTCCAGCAGAAATGCCAGTATAGGGGAAAATTATGGTTTACTCTAACCAAACCATCACCACAAAATCAAGTATGAATCTGAAAACAAACAAAAAAATCACAAAAATGTGAAGTATTCATCCATCCATCCAATCTATACAACAATCTCTATAGCAGCAAAGCAATAAAAGCAATAAAAAATGATGCCAATGACATGTATGGCAATTCTGAAGAAGCAGAAACCTTTATTTGAATGGTAAAGTTGCAATTTGGCTGTGATATATTCTGGTCAGTCACCATAGCCAGACCTTCAAAGTTGCAGCTCAAATCTCTTTGACCCTGGACCTGAAAGTACATGTTAAACGCGTACGACGCGTTAGCATTAGCATCCATTCCATTACACGAGGAACCATACCCAAGCGACGTACAGTCTGAGCGCGAACAGGCGTAATCCACGTTTTCTGCTAGTCTAGACAGGTCCTTCGCGTCTGGCCTAAAAGTGCACCATTTTGTAGGTAGATATTGTACATTCTGCGCACCTGCTAGAAACTTATCTTGATTCTGTCCCGATAAGTCCATAGGGAACTTTGGTTGCCCGTCGTATTTAAAGATTCCCCAATGTCGTTCAAAATTTCCCGGGGCGATACTTTTCGCATCCTCATCAATAAGGCCAAACAGGTAGACTTCTATGTAGCCAGGTCGGAGAGGGGTTCCTACATTGCCAGCTAGTCGTGGCAGAAGGCCTCTATAAAACCTTATAGCTAATTCTGTCTTGGCGTTTATATCTCCGTCCGTGGGCCAGCCAACTTCCCCTACAATAATGGGCATGTTTGGGTAACCAGCTGCTCGGAGTGACGAAACCAAGGTGTCAAAGTTGGCGTCGAAGACGTTCGTGTATTGGACTCCGTTATCAGGAATAGGATTGCTCACTCCATCAAAAAAGGCGTAATCGAGAGGGAAATGTTCGTTGCCGTAAAGACTCAAGAAAGGGTAAATGTTGATGGTGAAGGGAGCCTTATTTTGGTCCAAGAACTGCACAATTCGGGTCATCTCACCGAGTATATCTTGTCGAAATCTTCCAGCAGATGGTACTGGATTGTCTGTTGGTGAACCGTAAACGTCAGCGTTCAAAGGGACCGTAGCCTTTATAGAATCTCCAACACCAGCGTCATTTAGAGCATTCTGAATGTTCTGAAGAGCTGGGAATGTTGTGTTCAGAAATGAATTGTTATAGGATGTAAGAAAAGGCTCATTACCGACTGCCACGTATCTGCATAAATAACAATAAAGCTTATAACGTCATGATATGTCAAAACTAGCAGAGAAAACAGAAAACATAACCAAAAAGCATGTAGAGCAAGAAAAAAAATCCAGAAATCGGATAGTACAAGTACAAACCATTATTAAGATTTCTTGCAATACAAAAACAATTGTGCTAGTCTTAGGAAACATGAGGTCATTAATACTACATGGATTACTACTTCCTGGAAATGAGTTTGCCATATAGGGATATGTTATTAGTTTACACACCTTCAATGCTGGCAGTTTATGCAAAGAGATGAACGTCAGATCACAAAAGAAACTTCTTGCATCGCGCAACTACATTCCCCCTCTGCTTTGTTTGAGATAAAGAAATATAGTAATAAAAGTCGTAAATTGGTGCCTTTTATTATTAGAAATTGTAATATAGTTTTGTACAAGTAAAAGAATGAATGATTGAGTGTCAACTGTGCTATGATGATAACGTTTAAGTTGGTGAATACAATTTTTGCCAAAAATAGAGGAGAAAACTTCTATAACAACACCCAAATAAAGAAAATGGGAGACTAATTGTGGGAGGAAGTAACATATTTGTTGCTTTCTTCAGAATAAATTTCAAGTGTTTAACCTTGATGAGCATAATGAATATCTACTTCACTAGTCTTGCATATTAGTATTATAGTATACTATATTTAATCTCGCAGAAATTCGTAATCGTAGGAGCGGATTTGTCAGATTTTAGGCCTACTAAGATCTAACAAAGAAACCATGAGAAGGAATAACCGCACTTACTTAATGTTGACACCGCCATTGAAGTTGTAACGGGTGACGTTGCGCCTTACCCAATCCTTGGCATGATTGTAACTGTTGGCCATAGCAGCAAGTGCGTCATTAGGTATTGCAACCATGACCTCAATATTGGTGCCGGCTAAAGCACTCAGGGTGGACTCATCAGCATCAAACAGCTTCACCTTTGTAATTCCATCGTCTTTCAGAAGTTGAACCACATCCTTCGGTGGCAACTTGTTGATTGCCATTGTACCCCAATTCACGCCAAGGCTTTCCACCGCATTCCAACACAATAAAGAAGAAAATAATGCTAGAAACAAATGAACCGAAAGGTGGCACCTGGGTACCATCTTCTCTTCTGCTGCAAAACAAAGATAAGCTTCTGCTTATATAACCTTTACAATTAACTTCTGGAATAGAAAATCAGATTCAAAATAGAAAATATCTTCGCCAAAGAAACAAAATCTTCGCGGGCATTTTCTGTGAAATATTTAAAAAGAATAAAAACATAAAAAGCCTGGGAGTACTTTCCAAAATGTCATTGACGTGCGCATATTCAAATGGGAACATAACAACTAACTTAAGCTGTGAAAGGCAAAAATTACAGAAACATGAAAGTTGCAAATACAACACAAAAATAAAGATTCAGATAGATTATGAACGACCATGCTCAACTTTAATACAAATTTATGTAATTTCAATTTCTTATGAAAGTACAGAACACCGTTAACTTTTCTAACATCAACCTAAATTCACTTTACACCAACATCATCTTAGCTACCTGTACGAGGTTGACACAATAAAAGAGTTCCTGATCCAGAAAAGCAATCATTCGTTCTTACCAAACAATGAACACCAAATAAGAACCCAAACACAGTTCAATATACACGGTATGCTACGAGACCTGTGACATTAAGCATCAACAACATTCAAATCAATCAGGAAGCACCCAAATCACCATTTCTGAAACTATAGGATCTCAACAGACTGCAGCTCAAATAGAATCAGTATTCTTTTTCTCCCCTTTAATTCTGGAAGCCCCAAAAATTTCTGTTACTATATTTTTTCACAGAAACACCAGGAAATGAAAACTAATTAACATACTAAAAACAAAATAAATCACCCCCTTACAAAAGAATCACCTAATTAGCAAAAAAACCTCATTTTGTCTTCTTATTCTACTAAACAACTGATAGCTGATCCTTTGCTAATCCTCACACCTCCAGATTACAACACCTATTCACTCAAAAGCAAAAACTTTCAGCTCTCAATAAAACAATCTTGAACCTCCGCACCGAAAAATCCATCAATACCAAAATGCATTCATCCAACTTTCAAAAACCAATCAAACTTGTTCAACAAAACAAAATCCATTCAAACACTGGAAATGATGAAAACAAACCCAAAGAAAAGCACCGCAAATGCAAGAACTAAGAGTTTAGCGAAAAGGGTTGAAGAAAAGACGAAAACCTGATTGAACAATCGGCTTCAGAGACGTTGAGAAGCACAGACAAAGACGGTTTTGAGTTGTGAAGAGAAACAGTTTGGAAATTTGAGAGATTTTGAATTTGTGAAAGAATTTTTTAATGTTAATGAATATGACACTCCACTTCTTTTACTGGCACTTCAAAAGCGCGTAAGGAGATAAATCAAATTTATATTTGAGACGCTTTATTAACAAGTAAGCTTAGAAATAGCATTGGATCACGTAACGCTTTTTAAATCTTTGCAAATTACATGTGAGTTTAGCTTCGGGTTTAGCCAATGATGATGTACTTTTGAAAATTTTGCTCAAAGTTCAAAATTTTTGAAACTTTTTATATGCATAAAGGACATCTCAAAATATGTGTGGTGTGTCACACTTTTGCAATTTTGAAGGCTCCTAAAACTGGAAAAAATTGAATTTTTCTGAAACTTTTAGGAGGAAAATACAGATTTTGATACCTTTATTAAATTATTTGTTTGACTTTAGTTAGATTCTTCTGGAGAGCTTCTAGTTATCTATTATTTTTAGAGTCGGTTAGATGGTTTTCTTTTTTTAGTCGGTCAGAGTTTCATTATCATGAGTCTTATTATTATGATAAGTCTCAAACATATTTTTATTTTCTTTTGTAAAAGAGATTTCTCATTTTTTATATAGTTTTTTTTTTAATTTTACTAAGTCAATTAAGGTTTGTTAGTGGTGTGCAATATATGAACTGATATCGGGGACTGCTTTAATTTCCGATACTTTTGTTAGACATTTATGAGAAGGCAATATTAAAGAAATGGAGATTAATTAATTACGGTGTCATTAATTGAATTACATTTGTGTGAAACACATATTAATGATCCAAAGTTACATAGTAACATTCCGCAACTTGTGGTGATGGGGAGCGTTAAACTACACGTTTTCACTTTTGAGGAGTTATTACATCAAAGTCGCCATCAATCTTTCAAAATTACATCATGTTAATGTTATCCATGCTATTAGTGGTTACTAGTGCTTCCTGGTTTGTTTATTAGTCTATGATTATTAAGGTTTGACTTTTTCTTGGTTTAGACCACCTATTAGAAAGACCACAAAAAGACCACATTTAACATAAACCCAATTGTAACTTATTTTCGCGGTTTGTGGTCTGACCGATTCGGTTTAATTTGAATCCTAACTATAAATAAATAAATTTCCCCCTTTCTCCTCATTTCTCCCCAATTGCCTTCTCTCTCCTCATTTCTCCACACCTTCTCTCTCTCCCCAATTGACCGTCATATCTCCTACTCCTCAATTGCCGCCGCCTCCTCCTCAACTGCCGCCCAGCGCCGCCTGCTCCTCACTCCTCATCCTCCTTCTCG